>VHKM01000085.1:0-127460 GCA_007210695.1 Neogobius melanostomus
ATCATGCCTTTCTATTTGCTGTTTTGTACCGCTGTGCCAAATATCACTGTTTTTTCCCGCCTCTTGACGTACAGCAAATATAGTGCCTTGCCAAATTCCAATTGCACTATCAATGTTGGATCACATATAGTGTTCTTCGATCGTATTGTGGATCGTTGACTGATAACCTGGTTAAATTGTGCTAGATTTGTCACAAAAATGAGCGCCCCCTACCTATACTGAAAATATTACACTACACGATAGTGAAACTAAAATTATGTACCACGATCGTCCATTTCCAGTCTGATCTTAAAAGAAGTTCTATTTACATTTACTGCCTTATCTCTGCTTAGTTTTTGACCGCAAATATCAGCGTGTTTTTCCGCCCGCCTCTTTGGAGGACCATACGTCAAAAGGGCTGATGCAAGACTCTAATGTGCACCATATCGGCGATCACCATATATGCTGCGCTCTATGATCGTACTGATATACTTGCTGGTTATTATTGTGCAATTTTCACCAAAAAATAGCGCCCCTATCCTATATCCTGCAAATACACTACACGAAAGTGAAAAAACTAAAATTATGACTCAGATTTTCTAATGTCAGCTGATCAAAAAAGTCTATTACAACAACATGCAATCATCGCGCGTTAGTTTTTTGTATATTAGGCTCCGAGCCTAGTGACACGCATGGGTCCCGCGAGGGTACTAATTAAATCATAACGAGAACAGAAAACGCAAGAATTCACATAGAAATCGCGAACCGATTGATGCAAGTAACGAGGATCTAGAAATTAGTGCTTCTTGCCGGAGCTTCGATATTTTGGTGGTCCGCGATGAGATGCAAATAGAATTAAAAGAATGGCTCAGTGGGCGCCCCCCTCAAACAGGCAGTTTTACATTGATTTCAATGAGACCGTTCGCAAAAGATTCGTCATCGTGCAGAAGTGTACACTGGTCCGCAGGGACCTAGACCAGTGGCAGACATGTAAATAAATTATATATTGGCCGCGCCTAAATCACAGAAGTCCGGCATCTGGCCCTGAACCTTCGAACCTTCAAAATCGTACCTCTGAAACTTCTGACCACCGTTGAGTCGCGAGTTTTCAATGAAAGCCCCGAATTTGTTGCGCCTCAAACATGTCCCAGACTCCAGTGGCTTCAAAAGTATCCTTTAAATTCTGGAAATATATGGGTCGTGGTCAATTTGAAAGTTCCTGTGCAAACCAGAGGGCATTCAACCAAAAATCTCAAAGCTCACTTAACTTCACGAACTTGTCGATTGAACTGGACCAGTTCGGCACCATTCCCATCCCGGAGCTGCACTAACCATTTTGCAATACTAGCACGACTATCTGCGAAAAAGACCACGTGCGCCCTCCGAGAGGTTGTTAAAAATGTCAATAAAAAAAATCGGATGGTATGGAGGTTTGAAAATATATCATACAGGCTTCTTCAGTGAATCAACATATCGAATAGAGGCCCATCACTTCTGAGTAATTATAGTTTTGGAAAGTAAGAAAAAACATGGCAAAAAAGACGTTCCAATTATTTTATATTATTAATGACGTCTTTAACCTCATTTTGGTACCGCTGAACGTTCAACGAAAAGCTTTCATTTTTATTTGACCTAGTGACAGTGGATGTGAAAAGTTTACGTATTTGAATCTTGGTGAAACAAAAGTGCCTCAAAAGCGCCCCGCTGTGCATATACTCGGCGGGAAATCATTAGTGTCTACGGAATGAATAACAAAGTTGATATCCGATCTCCATGTCACAGCCGGATTCAAAAAAGTCTATTACATACAGCCTCTATCTTCTTAGTTTGTACCGGCTGTGGCAGAATACATTGCTTTCCCTCCGCCCTTTGACGACAACAGGCATTGCAAATCCAACTTGCACTCATATTCTTGTATCACATAAGCGCCTAATGGATCGTACTGTATAACCTGGTTAAATGTGCAATTTCACAAAAATAGCGCCCCTCCTATATCCTTGAAAAATTACACTACATTCAAAGTGAAAACTAAAATTATTGACCGTTGCCCATGTCACCGGATGCAAAAAAGTCTATACAACATGCATCTACCGTTAGGTGTTTGTACCGCCAATACATTGCGTTCCCCAGCCTCTGTGAGACAACCAAAAGGCATGCAAATTCCAAATGCACTCATATTTGGAATCACATAATGCGCTCTATTGGACACGATTAACCTTGCGTTAATCTGTGCAATTCACAAAAAAAGCGCCCCCTACATATCCTGCAAAAATACGATCTTACACGAAAGTGAAGAACTAAAATATGACCAGATTCTCCATGTCACGCTGATTCAAAAAAGCTATACAACATGTCCCTAAGCTCGCTTAGTTTTGCTATTGATTAGGCCGAGCTAGTGACACGCAGTTCTCCCGAAGTGATCTAATTAAGAATCAATTAACGAAACAGAAAACGCATTAGAATCACATAGCTAAATCGGAACCGATATGCAAAGTAACTAGGGATCAGGAAATAGTGCTCCGGAGTCGATTTTGGTGGGGTCCGCGAGAGTAAAATAAATAAAAGTATGGCTCAGTGTGCCGCCCTCAAACAGGCAGGTTACATTGAGTCATGTTGAGACCCCGTCGTCATAAAATGTCATCGTTACAAGAAGGACACTTGGCCAGGACATAGACCAGTCAGGACATGTTAAAAGAATATATTATGGCTCCCCCTAATTTCCTACTAGAAGTCGGCCATCTGGCCCGAACCCCGAATCTTCCAAAATCGTACCTCTGAACTCTGACCCTGATCGGCAATTTTTCAATCAAGAGCGTCATTTTGCCCAAAATTTCCCAGACCCATGCTGGCTTCAAAATCATCCTTTAAAGTTTGGAAATATAATTGGGCGTTGGTCATGACAACTCGCAACTCAGTGCAGGCCATTTCAACTCAAACACAATTCAAAGTCTTCAATAACTCACAGATGTCGGATTGGGAATACCGGACCCAGTTCGGCACGCATTCGGCACATTCCGAGCTGCACCTAATCCATGGTGCTAGCGTACTCACTATCGGCAAAAAAGACCCATTCTGGGGCCCCCTCAAGGTTTTCTTGAAAATTCAAATAAAAAACTCGGGATGTATGGAGTTGTTGAAACTAATAATACAGGCCTCCGTCATGGAACAACATATCTAAAGTAGGAATTCATCGAGTAAGTAGTTGGAGAAATAAAATGGCAAAACATGGCAAAAAATAACGGTTCCATTATTATTCAAATTATTATGCGACTCTTAATCTCAATTTGACCCCTGAACGTTAACTGAAAACTCAATTGTATTTGACCTATGTGATCACGGTGGTGAAAATTTACTATCTGAGTCTTGCAACAAGTGCCCAACGGCCCCCCTGTGCATTACAATGGTCTGGGAAAAATTTAGTGTCAAGAAGTGAAAACAATAGTTTATATCCTGATTCTCCATAGTAAGCACGATCAAAAAAGTCTATTACAGACATGCTCTCTACTTGCTAGTTTTGTACGCTGTGCCAAATTACATGCTTTTCCCCGCCTCTTTGACGACATATCAAAAGGGCATGCAAATTCCAATTGCACTCATATTTGATCCATAAGCCGCTCTATGGATCGTACTGATATCCTTTGGTTATTGTGCAATTTCACAAAATACGCCCCCTCCTATACTGAAAAATTCAACACTTACACAAGTGAAAACTAAAATTCCTACCCGATTCCCAGTCACCTGATCCAAAAAGTCTATTACATACAAAAGCCTCTATCTTTCGCTAGTTTTTGTACACTGCTCAAATATTCATGCGTTTCCCGCCTCTTGAGGACAACTATAGCAAGGGCATGCAAAGCCAATTGCACTCATATTTGATCACATAGACGCTCTATGGATCGTAACTGAAGTACCCTGTGAATTTGCAATTTCTTCACAAAAATAGAAGCCCCCTACTATACTTCAATAATACACTACACCGAAAGTGAACACTAAAATTATGACCAGAATTCCATTCACGCTGATTCAACAAAAGTCTATACAAGCATGGCTTACTTCGCTTAGTTTGTATATTAGGCCCGGAGCTATGTGACACCGCAGTGCCCGCGAGGACTAAATAAAAATCAATAACGGGAAAAGAAAACGCAAAGAATTCACATAGCAAACGTGAAACCTGATATGCAAGAACTCAGGGATCAGAAAATAGTGCTCCGGGACTCGATTTGGGTGGGGTCCGAGAGAAAAAATAAAAGATTGGCTCTAGTTGGCGCCGCCGCTCAAAACAGCAGTTTATCATGAGTCAATGCAACCCCGTCGGCAACAAATGTCATTCGTACAAAGGTACACTGGCCAGGACATAGACCAGTCAGGACATGTAAAAAATATATTGGCCCGCCAAAATGCGCACAGAAGTCGGCCATCTTGGCCCGAACCTCGAACCTTCAAATCGTTCTCCCTCTTGAACTTCTGACACTGATCCGCAGAGCTTTCTCAGACCTCAATTTGCGCTCAAAATGTCCCAGACCCATGTGCTTCCAAAATCAGCCTTTAATTTGGAAATATTATTGGCGTGGGTCATACAAAGCCCGGCAACTCAGAGGCCATTTTCCAACCAAAATCAAGTCTTCAAACTTCACTAACTGTGCTTGGAACGAACCTCATCGGCAACGCAGCACATCCCCGATGCTGCACCTAATCCATGTGCAAACGTTAGCCCTACCGCCAGAAATATGATCCCACTGGCGCCCCCTCAAACAGGTTTTCGAGAAATAAATAGATAAAAATCGATGGTAGAGTTTGTGAAATAATCATGACAGTGCCTTCCTGTCATGGGAAATAAAAATATCAAGAGAGGCATCACGTCTGAGTAATTAGTGTTGGAGAAATAAAATGGCAAAACATCGCTAAAAAAAACGGTCCTGCATTAATTAGCTATTATTATGTGAGTTTTAATTCTCAATTTTGACTTCTGAACGTTTAATGAAAGACTCATTTATTGACATAGTGTATCAAGGTGTTTGGGGTAAAATTTACGTATTTTTTGAAGGTCCGGGAAACATATGCGCCAACCGCCCCTGGCATTACCTGGGGAAAAATTAGTTCACGGAAGTGAAACAAAGTTTCTATCTGATCCCAATGTCACACTGATCAAAAAATCTATTACAACAGCCCTATCTTGCTAGTTTGCCTGCTGGTGCAAAATATCATGCTTTTCCCCGCCTCTGCACAACTCCAAAAGGCATGCAAATCGAGCACTCGATATTGATCACGATAAGCCGCTTCTATTGGATGTACCTGATTAACCTGGTTAATTGTGCAAATTTGTCACAAAATAGCGCCCCCCCCTACCATACCAAAATACACTGACAGTACGAAAGTGAACTAAAATTAGACCCGATTCTCCATGTCCGCTGATCAAAAAAGTCTATACAGAATCCCTATCTCGCTAGTTTTGTACGGCAAATATCAATTCGTTCCCCGCCTCTTTGGAGACAACTCAACATCGGCATGCAAATCCAATGCACTCAATATTTGGATTCACTACGCTCTAGGATCGACGCTGATACCGTTAATGCATTTTTCCCAAATAGCGCCCCCTACACCTATACCTGCAAAACATCACACTACCGAATTGAAAAGCTAAAATTAATGACAGATCCCATGCACGCGATCAAAAAAGTCTATACAATGCCCATCTCGCTAGTTTGTATTTAGGCCCGAGCTAGGACACGCAGGTCCCGCGAGGGAAATTAAGCAAGCAATAACGAAACAGAAAACGCAAGATGCACATAGCAAACGTGAACCCGATATCCAATAACAGGGATCAGAAATTAGTGCTCCCGGAGCTCGAAATTTTGTGGGGTCCGCGAATGAAAATAATAAAAGATGGCTCAAGTGGAGCCCTCAAACAGTGCATCTACTTGACTCAATAGACCCCGGTCGCAAAAAATGTCACGTACAAGGACACGGCCAGGGACATAGACCATGTAGGACATTAAAAGAAGTATATTATGCCCCCCCTACATATCCACAGAATTTCGCCATCTGCAACCGCCGAACTTCAGAAATCGTAAAACCGCTTGAACTCTGACCCTCTGCTCGCAGAGTTTCAATCAAGAGCCTCAATTTGCCCAAAAGTTTCAACGCATTGGCTTCAAAATCATCTAATTTGGAAATATTATTGGGTCGTGTCATACAAGCCTCGCAACTCAGAGGCCATTTTTCAACAAATATTCAAAGCTCATAATTTCACAGACTTTGTCGATGAACGGACCCAGTTCGGCACGCACATGCACATCCTGGAGCTGCACTACCATTCAAACGACCACATTGCCAAAGATGACCCACTGGCGCCCCTTCAAAAGTTTTGCTGGAGATAAATCAAAATAAGCTGAAAAATCGGGATGTAGTGAGTTGCGGAAATAACTGCATACAGGCCTCCCGCGACGGAATCTAACATGAGTCAAGGAGAGCATCACTCGGTGAGTAATGTAAGTTGGTTAGAGAGATAAAGATGGAGAAACGATGGCAAAGAAGAACGGTGCCACTTATTATGTATATTATGGTATGAGTTTTAATCTCAATTTTGACCCCTGAAACGTAAAAAAACTCAATTTATTTACAGTGATCAGTTGGTGAAATTTCTACTATTTGAATCCCTGTGAAAAAAGTGCCAACGCCCACCTGTGCATACATTGGCTGGGAAAAATTAGTTTCACGAATGAAAAACAAAGTTTATATCCTGATTTCTCCATGCACACGATCAAAAAGTCATTACACACATCTCACTTGCTTAGTTTTGTACCTGCTGTGCCAAATATCATGCTTTTTCCGCCCCTCTTGACGACACTCAAAAGGCAGCAAATCCAATGCAACCAATTTGGATTCCACATAAGCCCGCTCTTATGGATTACTGATACCTGGTTAATTGTCAATTTCAACAAAAATAGCGCCCCCTACTATGACTGAAAAATAAACTACACGAAAGTGAAAACTAAAATATGACCGATTTCCCATGTCACGCTGATCAAAAAAGTCTATTACATACATGCCTCTATCTCGCTAGTTTTGTACCGCCAAAATATTGCATGCGTCTTCCCCCCCGCCCTCTTTGGAGGACAACTCAAAAGGCATGCAAATTCATGCAACTCATATTTGGATCACCATAAGCCGCTCAGGATCGTACTGATTAACCTGGTTAATGTGCAACTTTTCACAAAATAGCGCCCCCTACTATACTGCAAATTACACTTGAACACGAAAGTGAAAACAAAATATGACCCAGATTCCATCACGCTCTGATAAAAAAGCATACAACATGCCCTATCCCTCGCTTAGTTTTGTATTATACGGATAGTGACACCCAGTGCCGCGCAGGACAAATTAAAATCAAAAACGGAAAAGAAAACGGCAGAATCACAAGCAAACTAACCGATATGCAAGGAACAGGATCAAATATCGCCGGAGCCGAATTTGGGTGGGTGTCCGCCGAAGAGAATAATATCAAAAGATGGCTCAGTGGCGCCTCTCAAACGCAGTTACATTGATCAATGAGACCCGTCGCAAAAAGGTCTATCGTACAATGGTGACACTGCCAGGACAAGACCATGTCAGGACCTAAAAAATTATATGTGGCCCGCCCTTAAATGCCACAGAAGTCGGCCAGTGGCCCGAACCTCGAACCTTCAAATGTACTCTGAACTTCCTGACCCTGATGCAGAGTTTTTTCAATCAAGAGCTCAATTTTGCCAAATGTCCCAGACCCATGTGCTTCAAAATCATCCTTTAAGTTTGGAATATATTTGGCGTGTCAGACAAGCCGCACCAAGAGGCAATTCTTCAACAAAATTCAAAGTCTCATAACTTCACAGACTTGCGATTGACGGACCCATTCGCGCGCCATGCACAGCCCGAGCTGCACCTAACCAGTGCATAACGTACCACACGCACAAATGACCCACTGGCGCCCCGTCAAGAGTTTTCTCGAGAAAATTCAATAAAAAATCGGAATGGTAGGAGTTCGTGAAAAATAAATACAGCCTTCCGTCATGGAATCAAACATATCAAGAGGGCACACTCTGAGTAATGGTAGTCTTGGGAAGAAATAAAATGGCAACAGGCAAAAATGGTTTCCATAATTATTATTAATATACGTCTGAATTCATTTGACCCCCGAACGTTAACGAAAAACTCAATTTAATTTGACCTAGTGATCACGGGTGGTAAATACTATTTGAAAAGTCTGTGAAACAAGGCGCCAACGCGCCCCCTGTGCATTACATGCGGGAAAAATTTAGTTTTCACGGAGTGATAAACAAATTTAATCGATTCTCCAATGTACACATGATCAATGAAAAATCATACAAACAGCTAACCTTAGTTCGTTGTACGCGCTGTGCAAATATCATGCTTTCCCCGCCTCTTGACACGAACTCAAGGGGCATGGCAAACAATTGCACCAATTTGATCACATAAGCCGCTCATGATCGGTACGATAACCTGGTTAAATTGTGCAATTTTCACAAAATAGGCGCCCCCGTACTAACTGAAAATACACTTAACACGAAAGTGAAAACTAAAATTATGACCCGATCCCATGTCACGATCGATCAAAAAAGTCTATCAACAACATGCTCTAACTCTCGCTTAGTTTCTTGTACCGCCAAATATCAGCGTTTTCCCCGCCTCTTTCGATGGACAACGCAAAAGGCACATGCAAATCCCAATTGCACTCATATTTGGAATCACATAAGCCGCTTAGGATCGTACGATAACCTGTTAATTGTGCATTTCACAAAGAAAATAGCGCCCCTACCTCATACTGCAAACATTACACCTTACACGAAAATGAAAACAAAATTAGACCAGATTCTCCAAGCAGCCTGATCAAAAATCTATTAAACATGCCTCACTCGCTAGTTTGGTTTATTATAGCCCGAGCTAGTGACACGCAGTGTCCCGCTGAGGGACTAATTAAAATCATAAACGGAAACAGAAAACGAAGAATTCACATAGCAAACGGGAACCGATATCCAAGAACAGGATCAGAAATTAGGCTCCGGAGCTCGAAATTGGGGTGGGCTGTCGCAAGAGAATAATAAAAGATGGCTCAGTGGCGCCACCCAGCAAACAGCATTTAATTGAGTCAATGAGACCCGGTCGCTAAAAATTCATCGTACAACGGTGACACGGCCAGGGACAGTAGACCCAGTCAGGACAATTAAATCAAATATATTATGGCCCCGCCCTAAATGCCACAGGAAGTCGGCCATCTGGCCCGAACCTCGAACTCAAAATCGTACCTCTTGGAACTCTGACCCTACGCAGAGTTTCCCATCAAGAGCCCCACAATTTTGCCCAAATGTCAGACCCATGTGCTTTCCAAATCAATCCTTTAAATTTGAAATAACTTGGGCGGCATGACAAGCCGCAACTCCAAAGCCATTTTCAAAAATCAAAGCTCATAACTTTCCACAGACTTTGTCGATTGACGACCCAGTTCGCACCGCAGCACATTCCCGAGCTGCATCCTAACCGAATGTGCAAACGTAGCCAGCTATCGCCAAAAATGACCCACTGGCGCCGTTCAAGGTTTTTCTTGAAAAATCCAAATAAAAAACGGGATGTAAAGAGGTGTAAAATAATCATACAGGCTCCGTCATGAACAACATATCAAGAGCATAAACCTGATAATGTAGTTGGGGAGAAATTAAAATGGCAAAACATGCAAAACACGGTTTCCATATTATATATTATACACGTCTGAATCCAATTTGACCCCCTGCCACGTTAACGAAACTCAATTTATTACCTAATGACCTGTGTTATAAATTTACTATTTTGAAGTTTCTGGTGGGAAAACAAAAAAAAGTGCCCATCGGCGCCCCTGTGCATTACATGGCTGGGAAAAATTAGTTCACGGAATGAAACAAAGTTTATATCTGATCTCCATGTCACACGATCAAAAAATCATACAAACAACCTCTAATCTTCTAGTTTTTTACCGCTTGTGCAAATATCATGCTTTCCCGCGCTCTTTGACGACAACTAAAAAGGGCAGCAAATTCTTGCACTCATATTTGGATCAACATAAGCGCTCTAAAGGACTCGTACTGATTAACCTGGTTAATCTGTGCAATTTCACTAAAAATAGCCCCCCACCTATACCTAGAAAAATTACACTTACACGAAAGGAAACAAAATTAGACCCGATCCCATTTCCAAAACGCATCAAAAAATCTATTACAACATCCTCTATCTCGCTAGTTTTTGTACCGCCAAATACAGCCGTTTTCCCCGCCCTTTGGAGACAACTCAAAGGGCATGCAAACTTCCAATTGCACTCATTTTGGATCACATAAGCCGCAATAGTGGATCGTAACGATTAACCTGGTAATTGTGCAATTTCACAAAAAATAGCGCCCCTAACCTAACCTGCAAGAAGTACACTACAACGAAAGTGAAAACAAAATTATGACCAGATTCTCCATGTCACGCGACAAAAAGTCATACAACATCCTCTATCCTCGCTTAAGTTTGTATTATTAGGCCCGAGCTAGTGACAGCAGTGCCCGCGAAGGGACTAATTAAAATCAACTACAGGAACAGAAAACGCAAGAATCACATAGCAAAAACGTAACCGATATGCAAGTAACAGATCAGAAATAGGCTCCGGGAGCTCGAATTTGTGGGGTCTCGAGAAAATAATAAAAGATGCTCATTGGCGCTCCCATCAAACAGGCATTTTACATTGATCATGAAACCTACCGGTCGCTAAAAATGCAATCGTACAAGGTTGACAGCTGGCCAGGACTAGACCAGTAGGTACATGTAAAAATTATATTAGGCCCCGCCCTAAATGCCACAGGAAGTCGCATCTTGGCCGAACCTCGAACTCAAAATCGTACTCTTGAACTCTGAACCCCTGATCGCAAGAGTTTTCAATCAAGCCTCAAGTTTTGCCAAAAGTCCCAACCCATGTGGCTTCACAATATGCCCTTAAATTTGGAAAATTATTGCGGGTCAAATTGACAAGCCCGCAACTTCCTCAGAGGCATTTCAACCAAAATTCAAGTCCATCAACTTCACAGACTTGTCGGATTGGAACGGACCCAGTTCGGCTACGCATGCACACCGAGCGCACGAACCATGTGCAAACGTATCCACTATCGCAAAAATGACCACACTGCGCCCCCAACAGGTTTTCTTGAAAAATATCAAATAAAAAAAACGGATGTAAATGGAGTTGTGACAATAACATACAGGCCTCCTGTCCATGGGAATCAACATATAAAGAGGCACATCTGAGTAATGAGTTGGGAGATAAAAAATGGCAAAACATGGCAACAAAACGGTTCAATAAATATTATTAGTCTTTAATTCAGATTTGACCCCTGAGTTAACGAAAACCAATTTATGGACCTAGTATCAAGGGTTGTGAAAGTTTATTCTATTTTTGAAGTCGTGAACAAAGTGGCCAACGGCGCCCCTGGCATTAACAGGCTGGGAAAATTAGTTCACGAAGTGAAACAAAGTTAAATATCCTGATTCTCCATTCCACAACGACAAAAAAGTCTATTACACCAGCGTATATCTTGCTTGTTTTGTACCTGCTCTGCAAATACATCGCTTTTTCCCCGCCTATTTGACGACAACACAAAAGCGGCCAATGCAAAATTCCAATTGCACTCATAGTTGATCACATAGCCGCCTATGATCGACGATAACCTGGTTAACGGTGCAATTTCACAAAAAAGCGCCCCCTACCTATACCTGAAAAATTACACTACACGAAAGTGAAAACACAATATGACCGCGAATCCCATGTCACGCTGATCAAAAAAGTCTATTACAAACATCGCTCTATCTCGCTTAGTTTTGTACTGGCCAAATACATGCGTTCACCCCTCTGAGACAACTCAATAAGGCAGGCAAAATTCCATGCAACTCAATATGGATACATAAGCCGCTCTAAAGGTGATCGATTAACCTGGTTAATTGTGCAACTTCACAAAATATGCTCCGCCTACCTATACCGCAAAATTACACTTACACAAAGGAAAACTAAAATATGAACCAATTTCCAGTGTCAGCTGAATCAAAAAATCTATACAACAGTCCTCATCCGCTTAAAGTTTTGATATAGCCCAGCTAGGACACGCAGTGTCCCGCGAGGACTAATTAAAATCATAACGGAAACAGAAAACGCAAGAAATCACATAGCAAACGTGAACCGATAGCAAGAACCGGGATCAGAAATTAGTGCTCCGGGAGCTCGAATTGGGTGGGTCGCGAGAGAAAATATAAAGACGGCTCAGTGCGCCCCTCAAACAGGCAGTTAACAGAGAATGCGACCCCGGTCCGCAAAAAAGGTCATCGTCAAAGGACCCACGCCAGGGTACATAGACCTGTCAGGACATGAAAAAATTATATTTGGCCCCCGCCCAAATCCACAAGGAAGTCGGCCATTTGCCGAACCTCGAACCCAAATCGTACCTCTGAACTCTGACCCTGATCGCAGAGTTTCAATCAAGAGCCCTCAATTTTGCCACAAATGCCCCAGACCCTGTGGCCTTTCAAAATCAATCTTAAATTTTGGAAATATATTGGGCGTGGTCTACAAGTCCCGCAACTCAGAGGCCATTCTTCAACAAAATTCAAAGTCTCATACCTTTCCAACAGACTTTGGTCGGATGAACGGACCCAGTCGGCACGTCACATCTCCTCCCGAGCTGCACCTAACCATGTGCAAACGTAAAGCCACTATCGCCAAAATGACCCACTGGCGCCCCATCAAAGGTTTTTTCCTTGAAAAATTCAAATAAAAAAATCGGGATGGTAGAGTTGTGAAATAACAATACAGGCCTTCCCTTCATGGGAACAACATATCAAAGGGCATCACTTCTGATCGTCACTCCTAACTCATACACATGTTGGTCAGCATACCTCGCAGTGACCAATGACTCTACATCACAGCCTTATCAGAGCTTCAGACAATCGTAAATATGTGGGGTCCAAGGCAACCACCCACTAATTAAGCCTTGCAGTTGGGAAAACACGCCACCTGCTGCTTTAAGATGGCTTTTAAGTGGCTTGTAAGTGGCCCGCCCATCCTCCGTGAAAATAGCCACAGTGTTCTTCTGGCAGCATGTTGGCCTCTGTCAGAGTTTCTCCTGAAATCGTCCATTTTCCCAAATTCCCCCTTTATTAACAAAAGCCACACTTTTAGACTCATACGTAGTTTTACTACATCTCTGTCACAGAAGAAGCTTTAATTTGAACGTTTTTTGCTCCAATTCAGCATTTTGGACTGTACAATCACAGGAAGTTCAGTTTGGCTGTTTCCTGTCCGTCTCCGTGTGCGTTCCTCCTACTAAATGGGCCTGATCAAATATTGTTTTACCCATCGAGGTTGCTGCATGGCTGAAGCAGCCTCTCAAATATTTGTCTCCAGGCGATTTTACTCTAATTATAAAATGATTCAATTAATCGTGGCTGAACTGCTCTGCCGGCGAATCAAACGCTCAGGCCAATGAAGTATAAGACTGCCTGCAAACTTGTTTGGCCAGTGAGGGTACGCTGCCTGATGGTTAGAGTTACAGGTTGGCACGTGGAGACTGGGGTTCGAATCCTGTCTAAGGAATTTGCCTCAGTGCCCTGGTGTGCAATTAGGTAACGTCATCAGCTTGTTATCTTTTTCCTTGTCAAAATGAATTCGAGACATCTAAAACTACATTCTTCCTATCTAAGATTAACATTTCAGATACTAACATATCATTCTTGTCTTCTTGTGTCACCACACGGACAACCAGAGACTAAAATCCGGCCACAGCACAAAAGGCTGCATGATAATAGGCTATTCCTATAGGTATGTAAATTCTCCCAGCACTGCCCTACCCTAACCCCAACCTGTGAACATACTCTGAACACCAGTGACGTGCGGTGAGGTTTGTTGCTGGTGAGCACATCCTATTGACTCCAATAAAAGTAAACCAAACTGCAGGAAAAATGCAACTTGCTGTCTCTGGTATTCTCTTACTTTGAAAAAGCATTCAATAGCAACACACAGCTGAGTGTTTTGCTTTGTCCCAGTGACCAGCTCATTCTGAACATCAGACACTTGTTTGGACTCTGCGCACACTCGCCTCTGATATATGCTCTCATATAAGTAAATGTCCTGCAAACTTGTCCTTGTTTAGCTCTGTGATAGAGTCACTGACTGTGGTGCGGTGGGTTCCTAGTTCAAATCCCGGTTAGGTCAACATATTTATTATTTGTTTACCGTAAGCTAACTTTAATCATTAAATTATTACATTTATTATAAGTTCAGAAATGCTTCAGCAACTTGCATCTCTGGACTTTTAATACATTTGGAACTTTGGAAAAGTAGAAATACTTTATTGATGATGTAATATGTTGTTAGCTTGTAAATTAGTCTAGCAACTATTTTAAATGTGTTGGCCTAATTACTAAGTATTTTGTAGAAAAAATGTAAATGTCAACAACATGTAATCATTTAATGATTAAAATTAGCATTACGGTAAAAAATAAAAACTTACAAATAATGTTGACCTAACCAGGATTTGAACTAGGAACCCGCCGCATCACAGTCAGTGACTCTATCAACAGAGCTAAACAGGACAGTTTGCAAAAATGCTTGTACCTTTTAGTAAAGCTTTTAACACTGGAGAAAATGTGCTCAGTTCAGGTGGAAGTTAAGAGGTTAAAAGCAGAAGATTTTCAGTTGCTTTGGGATTTTATTCACTTTTAAATCGTTTGATTAGGCCTATGGTGCTAAATGCCAATGTTCCTAACCCTGCAAAGATAAAAAAGTGGACAAATAAATATTTTTATATTCATAACTTGGTGCTGATTGTGGAGTTGGATCAACAGTGTCAAAGCCATACTTGAACCTTTATCATTGAGCTATAATCCCACCGAAGAGTTGGCCGGTCTTTTCTAAATTCGCGGGCCAAAATGAGGTCCCAGCACACCACTGCGTGATAGTTTCACGTTTTACAATAAACTATGTTTGGAGCAGGGTAGGCTATATTAAAAGCAGAAGGTTTCAGCTTGCCTCGGGATTTAATTCACTTCTGAATCGTTTGCTTACGCCTATGGTGCTAAATGCCAACGTTCCTAACCCTGCTCACAAGTGCCACCTGGTGGTTGTTTGGGTCATTGCAGCGTCACTGGGGGAAAATAAATAATTATTTTTTTATAGATTTACCTGACAGTTACGCTTGTGTTACTTACTGTATATCTGGAACAGCATCCCAGGCTCCTGCTGCAGCCCAGTTAAAGCCTTTCCACCAGGAATGGCGCAACTGTGCATCTGTTATTAATTCATTATTTAATTATTTCAGCCCAAAGGCACCGCAACTGAACTGGGCTCAGTTGCCCTCCTCTCTGCTGTAGGCTCCTTGCTCATGATAAACCTGCTTCCTCTCGCTCAAAAAAAACATGCAAAAAACTTGATGGGGCAAGAGTTAGCGGGCGCAATAGTGAGACCGGGTTGGGTCTAAGGCCAAGGCGAGAGCAGGTTTGGCCGAGAGCGAGCGGGGGCGGTTGCAAGGGGGGGCTTTCGCAAGGGGCGCGGTCGCAAGGGGGGCGGTCGCAAGGGGCGAGGGCCTTTATCGCCGCGAGCGGCTTTAATTATTATTATTGCTATTATTATTATTTTTTTGTTATTATTACTATTATTAATAATTTCATTTTTATTATCCTTATTTTATTCTTATTTTTTTTTTTTATTATTATTTTTATTCATTTTTGGTCCAGTCAGTTTCAGCCTTTTGTGATTTTGCATTTATATTCTAATTCATAGTGCTTATCTTTTATGGCTTTATATATCTGAATTGAATTCATAACTTTGCAGGTCCGGATTCACAACATACATGGAGCAGGTTTTAATACTTGGTTGTCTTGTGGGAGGTTCTGTCATTTTATGTTTTGTGTGTTGCTTATTGCAGGTATGTTTAGGTCGGAGGAAGGTTTTAAGCTCTACGTCAGAAGCCGATACGCCTGAAGTATACAAGGATGAATATGTTTTGGCCTAGTGGGGGTTCTTGCTTAGCATTTTTTCAGTAACATTACTTTTAATCTTGATTAAAACATGGGAAGCGGGTGAACTGCATTCTGTCTTAAGCTAGTTAACATCGCAAATAATGAGGGTTACCATCTTGTTACACTTGAATTTTATGGGAAATTTCATAAAAATATGAGTTTGCACCCTTCTGCTTGGACGCCGTTGACTCTCCACGCCATTCTATTCCAACATGGAGGTTCGTAGGGACATCTTGATGGCTGTGGTATATTAATCCCGATGGCTCATCCAAGATGGTCCAGTCATGTTCCTTATAGATCCGAGGCACCTGGAGGTGTCGACGTCCTGAGTGTGAAGATTGTTCTATTTTTTGCTTATGAGCATTTCTCTAATAGGTGAATGTGGTTTTCCTGAGAATTGAAATTCTTAATTTCTTTGAATGTTTTGTTTGCATTTGTTGTATGTACATTTTCTGACTTGGACCAATAATATATAATTTGCAGGAAAACTGAATTGGCGGCCATAATCTTTTACCTTTCCCGGGTAATTGGCAATATAGTCTGGGATCGGAAGTTTGGTTATGGTGCCCCCTCTTATACGCCTTAGTACTTGATGCATGTGTTTATTGGTGGCAGTATTTACCCCGATTGGGTGATTAAGTGAATCTAATGACGCACATGCCTCAGTACTTTGGGGTCACTGAGAGGGGGGTCATTTTATTCCATCACAATGACCCGTGTACTGTTGTACTGTAAATGAAGTGTTGAATATGTTATGAAATGTAGATTCTGTGTGTGCTTCCACATAAGACATAGTTAAACCTTTTGAGTTTCGATATTATTTTGAAATCTTCGTTGTGGGCTAAGTTTATGCTTAGGTAATTGATTTGGGTTTACCTTTATGATGGCGTTTAATTTTATTCTTTTTCACTCGGTCAAAGCCACTAGATAGCCGTGACTTTGCTAGGGGGGGTTGTAAGAGATAATATTAAATCGCTAGTTATCATACTGTGTTAATCTATAATGTCGTACTGCCCGTAGGTCAAGCTGTGCGGTCGTACTATCTCTTTATAGCCTTGACTGGGTGTTTAGGCGCCTACTATCAGCCACTGAATGCTTGCGTGCGTGTTAGTGTGACGCGCTTGTAGGGTATTTACGTGTCCTCTGGGAAGCACAGACAGGCTTGAATGTTAGGACTGGCAATGTCTTGAGTTCATGTCTCTGGGCCCCGCAAAGATGGCAATAAACTTCTCCTGCATAAGACATCCTGACTGCTGCCTATTCTTCACCAACCTTTCGATCATCGTATTGTAGAATTCCCCTACAGAAACGACTTCCTCGAAGAGATGCCTTCAACCTAAATGGCTCAGTAGACGACATCCTTACCTCAATAAGTGCACTGGGTAGAATGTGTTATAGAACATACCTTTTTTTTTACAATACAAAGAGGAGGCGTTTAGTTTTAAATGTTATCCATGAGCTCCCCTAGAGGATAAAAACAGTACAGTAGTCAAACCAAACCAAGTCAATGCACAGAATAAAATAAATTGAAAGTGTATTTTATTTCGCCCTGACACTCAGATTGTTGGATGTTGTCCAACGTATTGAAATAAGTCGTTTGAGCAGAGGTTTATAATCCATTGTAATAAAATGTAAACTGTCAGAGGAGCATTGAATGTCTGATAAGAAAGGGCCAACACTGCCCACAACGTCACATCTTGTTGTGGTGAAAATAAAATAAAGCTATTGGGAGCTCAAGCTGTGCAGAGTCCGGTGACGAGAGAATGGACGCGTGAGCGTGCAGCTCCTCTCAAACTTTGAACCAGTTTGAAGAAATAATGGTTTAAAGTAAAAATCATGAAAGAGACTTATGCTTGACTGTGACAAGGAATGTATCTTCACTCTGGTAAAGTAGCAGAAAAACGGGAAAAGAGAGAAAGAGAAAGAAGAAGGACAAAAGCCTGGCGAATATGGACGAGCAGCGCTTTAAGGAGGTGTTAAAGACATTGCTTAGCAGTAACAGTCAAAGTTGGAGTCCTAGCGCCCACTGCTGGCAACACTTTCAACAGATCAAAATAAAGGCTCAGCATTACATTTTCCATACAATAAATTAAACAATGGTGCACAAATATCTGAGACCTCTGGCTTTTCGATGAATGTATTGCAGTCACTTTTTTCCCTAGTTATTATGGACGACATTTTACAACATTTCCCCGTTCAAAAGGCTGGACATTTTTGCTTTGAATTCTTAATTGCTATGATCTATTTTATAATTCTGCAAGGCAAGAACATAAAACACCAGCAAAGAGTTCACTCCATCTGCTGGAATACAGAGGGATTAAAGTGCTGACCAGTGTTTGTCCTGATGTGACGTTCATGACTGTCCGTCTCTTTAAGGTCTTCTTTATGGTGAACAATTCAAATCAGATCTCAAGCTAGATCTTTTGTTTCAGTCAATTTTACCCAGAACCCCCCCAAAGTCAAAGCGAAAAGCACTAAAAATGATTTGTCAGACAGATACAGCCTCTTTTATAGATTTTATTCACAAACACGTTTTTCAAAGTGTGAATATCAGTCCCATTGTAATTTTAGATGATTTTAATTTTTAAAAAAGCGCCTTTTATCGATCGCGTCTTAGATATTGTGAGTTATCGGGCTGGTGTTTTTCAAAATACATATTAAAAAGAATCTTTTGAACGGCTCTTTGAAATGAACGGATCCCAAAGCCACCGCAACAAAAATGCAACAAAAAGCAACAAAAACACGCTGATCAGTTTTAGATCAGATATGTAGGTCTTAGCTTTCAAATTAGGCATTACACTGGCCTATAGGATGTAAGCTTTAGATTTGGGTAAGGCTGAACTGGAGAAAATTTGCTCAGTCACGGCAGCGGGGAAATTCTTCTTCTCACATGACAAACAGTAGCCAAGCTGTAACTTAGCTCTGTTGTAAAGATAAAAGTCATAAAGATATGTCGAAAATCAAACGTGAAAAGTAGCCTCATAAAAAGACACATTTGTAAAACATTGACCCACTCACCTACACTCACCATAGTTTCATCATTTTTCACACATGGATCGTCCGCCACAGAGTCCAAATCTGAACCCCATTGAGAATCTTTGGGATGTGCTGGAGAAGGTTTTGCGCAGTGGTCACTCTCTCCCATCATCAATACAGATCTTGGTGATAAATGATAGATCTTTTGGCATTGTAGAAGCTTATATTGAAACAAGGTCACAGCGAATGTGCTGTAATCAAAGCTTAAGGCGTCCAGCCAAACATGTGTATATATTGGCTATGAAGAGAATCGTTGTGAAAGCTAGTCATAAGAGTCAGACCTGCACACATAAGTCAGATCCTTTCCAATGATTTTGTCAGAAATAAGTATTCCATTGCCATGAACCTAACCCTATAGTTTACACCTCATCAAACCTAGTGAACCACTGTCAAAAAGACCCTGAAGCTCTGTGGAGTAAATCTAAAAAAGTCCTTTACATTATTCAATGCTATCATATGTTGACATCATTGTGGCTTCTTCTTTAAAATCTTATAACTCATCATATTCATACATCCTGAAGAAATTGCAGTTTCTCTTATGTTGTCCTCGAATACCTTTAAAGAGCAAATCAATATCAGTACCAGTGCGTCTCTTTGTTCCTATGCTAATTACCTTACTCCGGGACAACCGCGTGTTCAAAACTGGCGAAGAAGTTTAGCTTTTTCCGTCAACACTACCCTAACAACTAATAATGACATACCAGGACAGATGACCAGGATTCGGAAGATTAAAGTCACGAAAGCTTTATTTTCCCTAATACAAATCACCTAAGCAGAGCGCTCCACCTCCCCTCAAAGAGTCCCTAACAGCCATCTGAGCCTTTCCCGTCCACAAAGGAAAAACTGTCTCTCTCTGGGAGGAGTTAGAGCTTACGTCACATTTTCACATCACACAATTATTTGAGCCTAAGCTACGTGTCGTTGTTCCATTGGCTTCCGATCCGTCATGTGACGTTTGGCTCCGCCCTTCGCGGCCATTTTATGAGTTCATTCTCTTCCACACGTTTTCCTTTTTCCTGGGGGGAGGATTTCATTGTTCTTTCTTACACATCCCCCTCGGATCTGTAACTTTCCCCTGTAATAAAGAACTGCAAAACACTTCGGACAAACTTTTGATTAACATTCCTAAATAGCCATAAGGGCAACACATCACATGAAAATATTATATAACTCTTCAGCCCCCTTCTGATCTCCTAGGAGATCATTTAAACCATAATATTTTTAGTTCACAAAAGTACAGCCTGTATCAAAAATCAAGGTACAATTTCCAACAGTATAATACCAAAATAACATGTTTACTTTATGTTGCGCATACTCAACCAGCTGCTGGGTACTTTCAAAATTTTCTCTCTCTTCCCAGGTATAATTTCCGCTTATTAATCTTTCCATGCAGAACTTGGATGGTTAGCATTCCATGTCAACAGTACATTTCATTTGTTCTGTCCCTCTGGACTGTCACTGATTGACACCAAAATAAACATTCCTGCAACACAAAGCACAACAAACACAGCAACACTAAACAGTGTTGTTTAGATACAATCTCCACCACCACTTTTCCATCTCAGCCTTATTCGGGGTTGTTCCATTCATATTTCAAGGCCTCCTGTACTCTTCTCAAGTACAGATTGGGAACACCCCCTTCTGACGTTTCCCTTGTCCCGAGCTCCGTGTCCCCCGGGGGCGCACAACTCACCATATAGATGCCCCAGTGGAACCCAGAGCCCTGGAGACCATGCTGCGAATGAGAGGCACAACAAAACAAAACAAAATACAACAAAACAAAAGCACAATACCTATAAAAATACCCACCTTTTGAAGGATATGGATCCAGGAACCGGAATTTAACCAATTTAGCCAGGTCCACTGCGGACCCTGGTCTTCTTGAGACTCGAGAAAGTCTTTGAGTTCCTTTACTCTATTCCTAATGGCTGTCCAATGCCAGTGTCAACGGGGATATATGTACAGCAGTGGTCAATGCCCACTGCTGCGCACATACCACCCTGTTCAGCATACAGGGCGTCTAACGCCACTCTATTTTGCATAGCCACAGCAGCCACTGCCTTAAGTTCTGGACTCCGTTCCATTTGGTCCAAGATACCATCTATTACCTCAGTTAGGTCCTCCAGGATCCACCATACCTCATTTAGACGCTGCATGGAGGCCGCCACACCGATCATAGGGACCAGAGTGGCGAGCAATCCCCTCCCATCTCCGAACAGGGGCTTACGACCACCGTTATCAGAAAAGGGGACGTAGGATTGACCGAGGGTGCGGTCCCCCACCTTCAGCATTGCTCTTCTTACCATGCCATGTTTATGTAGGTTATGATGTCTATATTTTGTACGGCTTTTTGCATTAAAGTGTCTGCAACTACTATAGATGAGGGCTTAAGTCGAGCTAGGGTACAAGTCCCGCACCAATCAACGGGAAGGGTCAAATAACTATTACTTCCACACAACCAAACCTGTCCAACCGGGGTGGGAATCCCCACCTCGGTGGGACGGGAATCCATGGAGAGTAAGTTAGGGTCTTTTGTACTAACTTGGTCCATGTGGTATGATTCAGAGGCCACCGTTGCCCTATGACCATACAGTCACTACACTTTAGTTCAGTTGTATTCACTAACTCACTATGAAGCTTAGCCACTCTAGTGGCCCATGTTTCTTCCCTGTTAGTAAACCCATCACCCAGGTAGTCCAAACAGGGGTGTTTTACCCAGAAGCCAGTCGCCCTTTCTGCAGTCTCGCTTAAAACAGAAGGGAGCCACCAGCTCTTCTCTAAAATGTGTTGACCCTGCAAATTGCAGGCCCTTTTCAGGGTTTCATTGGTCTTTACTGTCCAATTCATGGGCTGTATCCAATTCGAAGATTGGCATACTTTGTATAAGATTCACACCCAGGGAGGACGGTACGGTTACCTCGTCCCCACTGGTAGTGCCATAAACAGGCATACATGAGCTGATGCCGAAATAGGGACTGGGACAGTAGATGGCACGTCCGCAGCATGGTGGGGCCTGAAGGAGCACACCCAACAGGGCGTGGTTGAGTTAGTTACCTTGGCTGTGTGTCTGGCTAATTTTACCCATTTATTTCTCCTGGTTCATGACCCCCTGTGATACGAGACCGTCGCTTCCTAGACCCATCTCCTTCTGTGGGAACAAACATATTAGTTACATCATAAATTTCAAATTTCAAAACAACATCATTTTTTCTTCCTCTTTTTTCCCACGTTTTTATCGCATTTTCTGTACAATGGGTGATCCAGTCTAGGGTGTGTTGGTCCGGCACGGCTCCTCTCATTTTTACCAACACTATACCTGCCTCGTTGCAGTAGATAACCAGGTTTTCTCCAGGTGTTTACCTACATTTTTGCATACTTCATAAAGGCCAATTTCAATCTTTAACGGGATGTCCTCTGACTCGTCCCTCACAACTATAGAGGTCATCTATTATTAAGACTGTTGGTATTATGAGCAAGCAAAGAGCAAGTGTCAGGCCCCACACCCCATATGGACACCTTAAAGGTCCTGGTTTCAAGACCCAGGCCTTAAGTTCATATTTGTTAGTCTTTTTGATGTCTTTGTGACCGTCTGGGTTGGGGTTGGTGTCCCCCACCCCCTTCAGTGGGGCCTTTAGACCCACTACCATATTTGTCAGGCTGTGTCAACCGTCTGGGATGTGTATCAGTCCAGTGTAAGCCTGATTTCTCAGAACAGGGCTTCAAGTGGTACCAGTTATCACGCCCCGCTACCTTAACGGCAGTGTCAGTCCTTTGGGTCACTTCAAAAGGTCCTAAGTATCTTGGAGCGTCCCACCGGGTCCTATTGTGGTTCTTAATGTAGACTTGCGATGGTAAACCGGCTGTGTAGTCAGAAACATTGGTGTCAGTTGTCACAATAGGTGTTAGTTCTTTCAAAAGTGATTGGAGAGCCTCAAAATACGGTCTGAACTGGAAATATTAATGACCTCAGGCAGGGACGCTGAGTTAGATTTAGGCAGGCAACCTGCCATGGCCCTACCAAACATCAGTTCAAAGGGAGTGAAGTTAGTGGTGTTATTTACAGTAGACCTAAGATGAAGCAACGCAACTGGAAGTGAGGACAACCAAGTAGCTTTGGGGTTGTCTCGCAACATTTTAGCAAGAACACTTTTTAGGGATCTGTTCATTCTTTCTACCTTAGTGTTGCCTTTAGGATAGTAGACACAGGAAAATGATTTGTTAATTCCCAAGAGTGAGCAAAGAGTCTTAACATCATGTGCCGTGAAGTGAGTACCTGAATCACTATGTAACTCCGAGGGTACCCCAAAATAGGGATCCATTCTTTCAACAATACAGCCATCACTTCAGCTGAGCTTTCCCTTTTACAGGGGAAAACGCCGGCCATCCAGAAAACGTGTCTACAATACCCAGAAGAAAACGCTTACCTTGGTGTGGCACGAGCATGTCTGTAAAGTCAATCTGGATCACATCACCAGGGAAGCGTCCCGTTTTCACGGCGCCCGCACCTTGTGTATGATGGGGGTGTGGATTAAACATGCCACACACCTGACACGCACGAACAAAGTCTTTGCAAAGTAGCAAGGGTGTCTTATAGAAATAGTATTGTTCCAGAATGCGGGACATGGCCTTCGGGCCAAGGTGATTAACGCCATGCAATTCTTCCAGAACGCTTTGTTCCATGGATGGGGTCAAAAAAGGCAGGCCATTAGGCCCCCGATACACACCATCAACATAGGCGTCAGCAAGGCGATGTTGTAACCAAAAGTCCTCACCGTATTTGTTAGGATGAGAACGACAGTCAGTGGTACTCAAGTGTCCCTGAAAGCAGGAGCAGCCAAGAAGGGCTTCCAAAAGGTGTCTAAATGAAACTTAAGATGGTGTGCCCTTCCGGTCGGCAAGGTCTCCGCTAAGGTTCCCAAGCTATCCCACACTTCCAGGGCATCCAGAGATGACCTGAGTCCGTCAGTGCAACCTCATGACCGTCAATATTAGTAAGTTTGACCCACCCATCAGAGTCCAACTGTAAATATTCCAAAATTGGAGATGAACGGTTTCAACTAACATTAAGGCTTCACAGTCTCCATCAATGGGAGAATCAAAATGGTAACTACCAGCCACTTTGGCTGCCACATCTGCCGCCCTGTTGCCAATGGCAGTCATAGTCCCTGCTTTTGAATGGCCCGAAACCTTCACCACCGCCACCGCAGCAGGGAGCAACAGACAGTCAGCCACTTCCTCGCAAAGTTCTTTATGGGCTATAGGAGTGCCCTTCGCGGTCAAAAAGCCGTTTCTTTTCCAGGACGACAAGTCACGCAACACTAGGCCACACACATAAGCTGAATCGGTGTAGATCGTGACACGCTGACCCGAAGCAACCTCCAAAGCCAACTTCAAAGCCATCAACTCCGCAAACTGGGCGGAGGAGCCACCACAGGGCCCCAGCTGGTAACAGTGCGAGTGTGGTCTGGTGGCGAGAGTTCAACAACTGCCGCCCCAGCTGACAGGGACCCGTCTGGGAGCCTATGACAATGGCCATCAGTGAAAAGTAAGCGAGAGTCTGGTAAAGGTTGGTCAGATAGTCAGGCCTAATCCGAGCTGAGATTGAGAGAAGGACTCACAACAATGTGGGGAGCCAGTAAGGGTCAGCCCTGCCGAAGCGTTTGGAGCATCATCGGCTGCAAAAGTCAAGTTCGGGGCCGTCAGCTCCTTAGCAAGTTTCAGTTGTCGCTGAGGAGTTAGGGCAAAAAGTTTTAGATTGAACATAAGCTACCACCGAGTGAGAGGTATACACCACCAATGGATGACCCATTACTACATGGGCCACTTTCTTCAATAAGAAGCCAATGTATCAGCAAACAACGCACAGTCAGTGGCTTTCTTAGCAATGGGATCCAACAAGGTGGATGCATAAAGTATGATATTGCGCTGACCACTTGCTCCTTTCTGCCACAAGACCGCATGTCCAGAGCAGTTAGTAATGGTGGTGTCAATGTAACCCCCATTAAAATGATAATACATCCTTGTCCGCTGCCTTTCTCTCTCCTGCGCTCCTCCGAGTTCTCGCGGTAACTCGTGCTGCACGTGATGCATGTGTATCATGTGACAGATTAGTTTTAATCATGGCGGTGCCGGCATTCAGACAGGCGTGGGGGGGAAACCGTTCTCAGGGCTGCACAGTCAGTAATTCAACTAACCCTCATCCTGAAGAAATGTCATCTGTATAACTATCGCCTGACGCCTGCCTACACTGTCAATAGATGATATGAGCTGAACCCGCTGTCTACTGCGAATGAGATGTGCTGTTAACCTATCTCCGATCGGTGAGTGCTAACCGTTAGCCTCTGTTTAGCATTAGCTACTGTCCAATGAGGGTTCCCATTATAAGCGATTAGCTTAATGCTACACTAGCATTAGCATGTGGTTTCGGTTGTTATGGGCATTAGGGGTTAGTTTAGTTTAGTTTAGTTTAGTTTATTTATTTGTTTGAGCAGTTAACCTGCTCAAAGGAGTGGGCTGAAGCCAAAGGCTTATAAGCGCCCACCCCAAAATAAAATAGTAACATTACATGTAATATTTACAAGGTAGCAAATCATAAACAAAGGAACATAGGGCAAAGTAACAATAAATGATGAAGAATAAGACAAAAACAACAGCAAAATAAAGAACAAAGAATGTGCTACTTTTATGTTATAAAGGTGCATTCATACATATTATACTCTGAGATCTTGCTACTTCCCAGTTGTCATTACTATCCTCAATATAATTTAATTTGGGTTTAATTATCATTAATTATCATTATTAAAGGTGCATTAATACATATTATATTCTGAGATCTTGCTACTTCCCAGTTGTCAATACCATCCTTAATATAATTTAATTCGGGTTTATTTATCATTATTATTATATTTGTTTAATTGAGTTATATGTGAAGTATGATGTAAGCCCTGCATAATGAGGTGCATTAAAAAGCCAGGGTGTAGAACAGGCCAGTTGAAGAGGGCAGTAACTCCCCCTCAACAAACCCCCACCCAGCTGCCCTAACAGCTGATTTTGTAGATGATGTTCCTATGCTGAGTGGTGCATTAAAAGACAAGGTTTTGAGCCCGTTGGAGGGTCCCTCTCAACAGATTCATAACTTGCCTACCCTAATTCTCAATTTGTAAATTTGAGCAATAGAATGACAACCGTTCCAAGCAGCAACACTCTTCCTTGATTATAGAGGAAACACACATAATTGATCCTACTGCGCCTCCTAGTGGCAACACATTTCTTGTTCTCTGTATATTTCAAAAGTCTTTTGTTTGTATTTATATTTGAACAGGTTGATATTTGGACTTCGTTTCAACTCCATTTCCAGTTTATTCCACAATTGTACACCATTAACTGTTGGGCTAAAACTTTTCAAAGTTGAGCTATGTTTCTGAGTCCTAAAGTTTAATTCGTCACGTAATTCATAACAACCAGTACGTTCTTGGAACCTTCTTTGTATTTGGCCTGGCAACAGTTTGTATCTTGCTTTGTATAACATCTGTACAGTTTGGAACTCAACAATGTCACAGAACTTCATGATCTTTGATTTTAAAAATAATGAGTTTGTGTGGTCCAAAAACCCAACTTTATGAATTACTCGGATAGCTCTTTTTTGCAACAATACTATTGGTTTTAATGTGTTTTATAAGTACTACCCCAAACCACAGTACAATAATATAAATATGGCAAAATCAGAGAACAGTATAAGATATGTAGAGCTTTGATGTTTAAAATGTGCTTTGCTTTTGCTATTACTGAAATGCTTCTAGAAATTTTCGTAGATATATATTTAATATGAGCTTTCCAAGTAATTCTGTCATCTATAATAACACCAAGGAATTTGATTTCATGCACTCGCTCTATGACAACACCCTCTATCTGAATTGCTTCCTGAGCATTGGAATTACAGTTGCCAAATATCATCATTTTGCTTTTACTCAGATTTAGAGATAATTTATTTTGTTTGAACCACTTATTGACACTTTTGAGTTCCAAGTTAACAATCCGACACAGTTGCTGTAAGTCGTCACCTGATGCAAAAATATTTGTATCGTCAGCAAACAAGATAAATTTAAGTACTTGAGACGTTTTACAAATGTCGTTGATGTACATATTAAACAATTTTGGGCCCAGAATGGAACCTTGAGGTAAACCACACACAATTTGTCGACAACTCGACTGATAATCACCTATTTTCACACATTGTTTTCTATTTTTTAAATAACTGGTAACCCACTGTAGAGCTACCCCCTAATCCCATAATGTTCTAGTTTATTAATTAGTATATCATAGTTTATTGTATCAAACGCTTTACTCAGGTCAATAAATAACCCTATGGCATATTTCTTGTTATCTACAGCATTAGTTATTTCTTCAATTATATCAAAGAGAGCGTGTGAAGTTGAGTGATTATTCCTAAAACCAAATTGATTGTCCGAGAGTAAATTACACCTTTCAATAAAGCTGTCAAGTCTAGAGTTATAAACCTTCTCTAAGATTTTGAGAATTGCGGTAAAAGGGAAACAGGCCTGTAGTTTGTGAAGAGATGTTTATCTCCTGCCTTGAACAGAGGAATCACTTTTGCTACTTTCATACCATCAGGAAATTGTCCAGTTTGCAGCGACAGGTTACAGATGTATGTTAACGGCTTAGAGATACTTTCAATAACACTTTTTAAAGTTTTCATATCCATGTCATGGTAATCTGTCGAGGTTTTATTTTTACACCCTTTAACAATGTCCAGTATCTCCTTTTCCTCCACAGGTTTGAGGAACATGGACAGAGGATTTGTGTCTATCAGTTCACAATTAAAGTTCTCAACATTTGTAATTTTTGCAGCAAGATTCGGTCCAACATCTACAAAGAATGTATTAAATGTATCGACTACTTCATTCATATTATTTAAAGTGTTATCCTCATCTTTGAAATATTTTGGATAATTAATCGATCTTGGTTTATTTCTAATTATACTATTTAAGATATTCCATAAACCTTTAATATTATTCTTATTGCTATCTAACAACTTATTATAATAATCCTGTTTACATTTTCTAATGATACCTGTCAGTTATTTTTATATTTCTTATATTTATCCTCAGCTTCTTTTGTTCTATCATTTATACAGTTTTTGTAGAGTGAATTTTTTTCTTGCATGCATTTAGTAATCCCTTAGACATCCATGGGTTTTCTTTACACTTTCTGTTTTTACAATGTTTTTTCATTGGGCAATTTTGTCATATACTTTATGAATTACAATAGTGGCTCGACTACCACACCGTTGCACAATTATTTTATTCCCTTGTGATAGATGATGATATTGATTGCTGTTGTATTAATAGTGAACTATATGGACTATTATAGATGCAAATATTTATGAAGTCTCTTCTCTTTGATATTGATGTGTATGCACTTTGAATCCTAATTCACTGGTCCTGTATTTGCACAGGCCGGGTTTTTTTTGGTCACCTCCAAAGACCCTTTAGTCCTCGATGGCGAGCTGAAGCCCAGGGATCTGAACCTGCTCAACAATCATCCACCCATCCATCTTCTCCAGTGCAGTAGGAGTTGCACAGCCGTCCCCTCACTGCTCTCATTCACACCTACTCCTTATTGCTACCTAGCAATTGGATCTCATAGACTGGATCCACGTATAACTCATAGACTATAACGAACTGAACTTTTGTCCATTCACCTCCTGGAGGGGAAAATAACTTTGGGAGGGGTTTGGGATTTGTTGCGATTGTTGACACTGAAATTGAAGCGCTTTTGTTACCATGGTCATGACCACTGCACTGTAAATACATGCACTCCCCATGTTTAAATAATAAGGTACCTACATTTAATTTGCTGTTTTCTGCTCGTTTATTATTATACTGGTCCACAAACTCCCGGAGCGAGCTTAGTTCTGTTTCCATTGCTGCTACTGCTGCTCCTATAATCACTGCTGCCTTTTCTAATCATTATTGTAGAGGGTAGGTGTTACATAATTGTGGCGAGCTTAGCCAGGAGTGTTGTTGTACAGTATTTAATAAACATTTTAGCACATTACAATGGATGTATTTGAAAAGCTTAAAATTGAAATTCCACATGCTGTGCTAGTTGATAGCTTACTGGCTCTAAGGCTGATGATGAAGTGCTAGATTTTTTGAAACGTTACGGTTCGATTAGCAGAACAAAAACAATAGATGATAAAAACTCCCAGTTCAATCAATACATTATTGTTGAATATAGTGATCGGGACGCGGTCGAAGCATTACAACCCGAATTACCGTACTTGTTTAATGCAAAGAGCAAAGCAATACAATATACAATTTCTTCTCTGGCTGACATTTATGCTGAAGAAGTGGGCAATACTAAAACTCAAAGTTACTTGTCAGAATTGAAAATGCTGGCTAAAGCCACTGGCAAAGATTTTGCTGAAGTTTTGCAGGACATGATGGTGCAGATTGGTGGCACCGTCTCTAGGCTTCCTCCAGGGACAACCACTATCGGAGTGTCACCGGACATCACGCCTGAGACGGAACGTCAAGAATTGCCACCACAAGGCCCTGCGGTACCGTACGCAACCCATGACCCAGCACGTCAGCCGCATGTAAGACCCTCCCTCTCGAGCTTCTCCGCTGCTGACCTCAATCCTCCGGACATTCAAAAGTATGTGGTGGAGCACATTGTTAAGAATGAAGACCACGCAATGCACTTGCTTGCTTCTCAAAAGTTACGAGTTTTCTCCGGGAAAGTACCCAGGCCCGGGCATGAATCAGATTTTGAAACATGGCGTTCAAGTGTAGATTTGATACTGAAAGATCCTGCTATCTCTGATCTTCAACGTTCAAGGAAGATTTTGGAGAGCCTCTTACCACCTGCTGCGGATATGGTGAAACATTTAAGTCCAGATACACTGCCCGGAGGTTACCTGCAACAACTTGACTCTGCCTACGGTACAGTACAAGACGGGACGAACTATACGCAAAATTCATGGATACGTTTCAGGATGCTGGAGAGCTGCCGTCAATCTATTTGCAGCGACTGCAGGTTGCATTGAACCTGGCCATAAAAAGAGGTGGAGCAAAGGAAACGGATGTCAACAGGCATGTATTAACCCAGTTCTGCAGAGGCTGCTGGGACAATGCATTGATTTCAGAATTACAGTTAACCCAAAAAAAATCACATCCACCTTCATTCGCAGAGTTGCTGTTGCTGCTGAGGACAGATGAAGATCGCAAAGCTGCAAAAGCGGTCCGAATGAAGCAGCACCTCGGGGCAGGAAAGCAGAAAATCAGCGTGAACTCTCAACTAGCAGAGGGACAGGACACTTGTGCCGCCTTGACAACCATAACTCAGGAATTGACCAGGCAAGTGGCAGAGATCCAGAAACAACTTGCTGCCTTCATGAGTTGGCGGTCCGGAGATCCGGCCCAGTCCCAGTACAGCAGTGGCCGTAATCAACGAGCTAGCGCCAACAAATTCTCAAAATCCCCTGCAAAGCCTCCATTAAGACCAAAGCCAGGCTATTGCTTCCGGTGTGGGGAAGATGGCCATACAAGGCCACAATGTCAAAACCCCCCAGACCCGGGCCGTGTTGCGGATCAGCGAAGGAAGTTTAATGAAAAACTGCACCAATGGCAGGGCCAGAACCCGTCACAGTTAAACTAACCTCAGTTCCTGTCACGGGGCGGACCGGAGCTGATGAGGACCAGCAATGTCCCATGAAAGAACATGTCCAGTTGAACTGTACAAGCCCATCTGCTACAAAGCAGGCTGGGTTGCCAAAAGGATTAATTGGTTCACGGTGTACAGCTGTGGTCACAATAGCTGGAACGGATTGCAACTGTCTTTTGGATACTGGATCACAGGTCACGACTATACCCGTTTCGTTCTACAACCGAGTTCGAAGTACCTACTCTCGCTCTTGTTGTTCCCGACGTACAGTCTTCTGTGCAGTCGTCTGTGCTGATTGGGATGAATACTCTGGAAGTGATGTACGAACAGTTCCTGAGTGGTGTCTGCTCCAGTTTTGAACCCCAGTCACATGGCTACAAAGCAGTACTGAAGATGCTCCAATTGCAGCACCGGAGGAATGAAGCCGGTAACATTGGTGTCGTGCATACCGCAAGTAAAGGGCCCTTGCTCATTCCGGCGGGCAAGACGGTCATTCTCGACGGGGTTGCGAGAGTTTCATGCCCTTCCTCCAGCAAATGGGCAATTGTTGAACACCCACAATCCTCCCTGCCTGGGGGACTTCTTGTCAAGAGCTGTTTGGTTACGCTACCTTCGCAGTCACCGCACAAAGTGCCTGTTGTCATTTTCAATGAAACGGAGCAAGACATCTCTCTAGCACCTCTCACTGTCGTTGCAGAACTCGGAGCTTGTCAAGCTGTCATCTCTCAGCAGACTGTCATATCTACAGTTCCACAGAGAGAAAAGACTGATTTGAACTTCAATTTCGGAGACTCTGATCTTCCACAGGAATGGAAAGAGCGCATTATCGATAAGCTTCAGGGGATCCCGGAAGTCTTCGCGCATCACGACCTTGACTTGGGCTGTACAACTAAAGTAAAACATCATATCAAGCTCAATGATGAAACTCCGTTTAAACATCGCGCCAGGCCCATCCATCCAAATGACGTTGAGGCTGTTCGAAGGCATCTTCAGGAGTTGCTGGCGGCTGGAGTCATCAGAGAGTCTGAATCCCCTTTTTCGTCACCCATTGTCATCGTGCGGAAGAAGAACAATGACATCCGATTGTGCATAGACTACAGGAAGCTCAATCAGCAAACGATCAAAGATGCATACGCTCTTCCTAACCTTGAAGAAACCTTTTCTGCATTAACCGGTTCGAGATGGTTCTCTGTTCTTGACCTGAAGTCGGGGTATTATCAAATGGAATGCATGAAGATGACAAACCCAAAACGGCATTCGTAACCCCCCTAGGCTTTTGGGAATTCAACCGGATGCCACAGGGCGTCACTAACGCACCAAGTACGTTCCAGCGGGTGATGGAAAGGTGCATGGGAGAGCTCAACTTGAAGGAAGTACTTGTCTTTCTGGATGATTGATAATTTTTTCAGACAGTCTCGAGGAGCATGAACAGCGGTTGCTCAGAGTTCTGAACCGTTTGAAGGAGTATAACCTCAAGTTATCTCCTGAGAAATGTAAAATTTTTCCAGCGCTCAGTCAGATACCTCGGGCATATTGTTTCGGAGCGTGGAGTTGAAACTGATTCAGACAAGATTAGTGCTCTTAAAACCTGGCCGATTCCGAAGACGCTGAAAGAATTGAAATCATTCCTTGGATTCTCTGGCTATTACCGTCGCTTTATCAAGCAGTATGCAGCTCTAGCCAAACCCTGAATGATCTCACACGTGGATATGGACCAGCTCAGAGAACTTCTGCGAGGAAACTATCGAAAGATCACTTTCATGACCCCAGGCAGAGTTTCGGTGATCGTTGGACACCTGCTTGTCAACTGGCTTTCAACACTCTGGTGGACAAACTTACCTCTGCACCTGTCCTCGGCTTCGCTAATCCTAAAGAACCCTACATCTTACACACAGATGCAAGCACCACCGGGTTGGAGCGGCCTTGTACCAGGAACAGGATGGGAAACTCCGATGATCGCATATGCCAGCCGCGGGTTGTCCCAGAGTGAATCCCGATATCCAGCACACAAGTTGGAGTTCTTGGCGTTGAAGTCGAGTGTATCTGAAAAATTCCATGATTACCTCTACGGAGCAAATTTCACAGTGATCACCGACAACAATCCACTTACCTATATTTTAACATCGGCAAAGTTGGACGCCACAAGTCATCGATGGCTCGCTGCCTTATCCACGTATTCATTCAAACTCCAATACAGAAGCGGCAACCAAAACATCGATGCTGATGCTCTGTCCCGACGACCACATGAACATCCTCCTGAGGGTTCGCATTCACAGAAAGAATCTGATCTCATCCGAGACTTCGTAGGACAACATCTGAACGATCCAAGTGACAATGGCTATGTCTCTGCAGAAGTGGTTGATGCCATCTGTAAGAGTGCCTTGGTCCGAGTCAGCAACCAGCCGGATGCAGGAAGTGAGCACATCACCCTCGTAGAGTCCTTGGCTGTTTCTGCAGATGTTGTTCCAGACATCTACGGTGATGAGTCCGGGCATGGGTTGCCAGTCATCTCCTGCTTGTCCCAATCCGATCTCAAAGAGAAGCAGAGAGCAGATCAAAGTATCCGGGAGGTAATTTCCCAGCTTGAATCTGGTGATAAAATTCACCCTGCTCTGCGCAAGGAACTTCCTGAACTTCCCTTCTTATTGAGAGAGTTGAGCAAGCTTGAACTTATTGATGGAGTTCTTTTCCGGCGGAGGCAGGACGGCGATTGCCTCTCATTTCAGATGGTTCTACCTGGAGAGCTGCGGCCTCAAGTTCTTCATAGCCTCCATAATGACATGGGGCATTTGGGAATGGACCGGACGCTGGACCTGGTGCGTGCAAGGTTCTATTGGCCTAGAATGGCAAGCGACGTGGAGAACAAGATAAAGACCTGTCCTCGGTGTGTCAGGAGGAAAACACCGACAGAATGAGCTGCTCCATTGGTGAACATCTGCACCACTCGGCCAATGGAACTCCTTTGTATGGATTTTCTAAGTCTGGAACCTGATACCAGCAATGTCAAAGACATTTTAGTGCTCACGGACCATTTCACTAAGTTCGCCCTGGCTTTCCCAACACCCAACCAGAAGGCTCGAACTGTAGCAAGGTACCTTTGGGAAAATGTCATTGTCAATTATGGGTTCCCAGAACGTATTCATACAGATCAAGGTCGTGACTTCGAGTCAAAACTCATCAAAGAGCTGTGTGAAGTCACTGGCATTAAAAAGAGTCGAACTACTCCATATCATCCACGTGGAAATCCAGTGGAAAGGTTCAACAGAACCCTGCTTAGTATGCTTGGAACGCTGGAGAATAGACAAAAGTCTAAATGGCGTGAACATGTCAAGCCCCTTGTGCATGCTTATAATTGCACTCGAAACGAAGTGACGGGATACACACCCTACGAGCTTATGTTTGGCCGTTCACCTCGATTGCCCGTGGATCTTGCTTTTGGTCTTCCTGTTCGGCGGCCGCAGCACAAGTCCCATTCGCAGTACGTGCAAAATCTCAAAACTCGGTTGCAGGAGAGCTATCAGATTGCATCTCGTAATGCCTCCAAGAATGCAGAACGCAACAAGTCTCGTTTTGATCAGAGAGTAACATCTTCAGTCCTTGAACTGGGCGATCGTGTACTGGTGAGGAATGTACGCATACGAGGGAAGCACAAGCTCATGGACAAATGGGAGGATGATGTCTATGTAGTGGTCAAAAGGGCTGGTGATCTTCCTGTCTACACAGTAGCACCTGAACACAAAGATGGGCCACCCCGCACATTGCATAGAGACCTACTGTTACCCTGCGGATTCCTGTCTACTGAATCAGAGGAAGAACTTCCACCGGTTCGTGTGCCAGCGTCGCACTCTTCCCTATCCGATCAAAGGGAACGTGATGACCTTCCTTGTGATGTCTCAGATGGTGAGGATTGCCCAGAAGTTTTGTTGGAAGGGCTTTCCTTGCCACCAATACGATTCACCTTGACTAAACATGTCCCCGGTGTCCAGTTATCTGCCGATGCTTCTGTAAGTTTGGAGGTTCAGATAATGCAGTGCTTACAGTCCGACCTCCTGAAGGCCATTCTGGAGATCTCCGTCCTGAATCCCTGCATTCGTCTAACGTACTTGAATAACACCTGGCACTGGAAGATTCAATCAAATCAGTTGAAGACTGTGAACGCTTTTCTGCGGAAGACGTAACGGAGTCTGTGGAAGAGAGCATAAGCGAAGAGGTACAACCAGACTTGTCCATGAACGATGAATAGGCCGATATGAGTCACACAGTCAGTTCTACCACTGAATTATTTGACAATGATGCTGACCAGTCCCACGATGACAGTCCACCCAATCTTACCGTGAGGCGCTCAACTCGCGATCGTAAGGCGCCTAGCAGGTTGCAATATGCAAGTTTGGCAATCCGTTAGTATCCGTAGTACAAACTTTGTTTCACAGTCTGGCTGATGCTTATACAGATGTACTGAGTCTGGCCGATGCAGTGCCCTCCATTTCCGCGTCGCAAGTCCATATAGTGTGATTGTTCCCATGCAGCGGGACGTGCACGGATTTAGAGGGGACCCTGTAACCCCCATTAAAATGATAATACATCCTTGTCCGCTGCCTTTCTCTCTCCTGCGCTCCTCCGAGTTCTCGCGGTAACTCGTGCTGCACGTGATGCATGTGTATCATGTGACAGATTAGTTTTAATCATGGCGGTGCCGGCATTCAGACAGGCGTGGGGGGGAAACCGTTCTCAGGGCTGCAACAGGTCAGTAATTCAACTAACCCTCATCCTGAAGAAATGTCATCTGTATAACTATCGCCTGACGCCTTGCCTACACTTGTCAATAGATGATATTGAGCTGAACCCGCTGTCTACTGCGAATGAGATGTGCTGTTAACCTATCTCCGATCGGTGAGTGCTAACCGTTAGCCTCTGTTTAGCATTAGCTACTGTCCAATGAGGGTTCCCATTATAAGCGATTAGCGTAATGCTACACTAGCATTAGCATGTGGTTTCGGTTGTTTATGGGCATTAGGGGTTACAATAGTGGCTCGACTACCACACCGTTGCACAATTATTTTATTCCCTTGTGATAGATGATGATATTGATTGCTGTTGTATTAATAGTGAAGTATATGGACTATTATAGATGCAAATATTTATGAAGTCTCTTCTCTTGATATTGATGTGTATGCACTTGAATCCTAATTCACTGGTCCTGTATTTGCACAGGCCGGGTTTTTTTTGGTCACCTCCAAAGACCCTTTAGTCCTCGATGGCGAGCTGAAGCCCAGGGATCTGAACCTGCTCAACAATCATCCACCCATCCATCTTCTCCAGTGCGGTAGGAGTTGCACAGCCGTCCCCTCACTGCTCTCATTCACACCTACTCCTTATTGCTACCTAGCAATTGGATCTCATAGACTGGATCCACGTATAACTCATAGACTATAACGAACTGAACTTTTGTCCATTCACCTCCTGGAGGGGAAAATAACTTTGGGAGGGGTTGGGATTTGTTGCGATTGGTTGACACTGAAATTGAAGCGCTTTTGTTACCATGGTCATGACCACTGCACTGTAAATACATGCACTCCCCATGTTTAAATAATAAGGTACCTACATTTAATTTGCTGTTTTCTGCTCGTTTATTATTATACTGGTCCACAAACTCCCGGAGCGAGCTTAGTTCTGTTTCCATTGCTGCTACTGCTGCTCCTATAATCACTGCTGCCTTTTCTAATCATTATTGTAGAGGGTAGGTGTTACATAATTGTGGCGAGCTTAGCCAGGAGTGTTGTTGTACAGTATTTAATAAACATTTTAGCACATTACAATGGATGTATTTGAAAAGCTTAAAATTGAAATTCCACATGCTGTGCTAGTTGATAGCTCTACTGGCTCTAAGGCTGATGATGAAGTGCTAGATTTTTTGAAACGTTACGGTTCGATTAGCAGAACAAAAACAATAGATGATAAAAACTCCCAGTTCAATCAATACATTATTGTTGAATATAGTGATCGGGACGCGGTCGAAGCATTACAACCCGAATTACCGTACTTGTTTAATGCAAAGAGCAAAGCAATACAATATACAATTTCTTCTCTGGCTGACATTTATGCTGAAGAAGTGGGCAATACTAAAACTCAAAGTTACTTGTCAGAATTGAAAATGCTGGCTAAAGCCACTGGCAAAGATTTTGCTGAAGTTTTGCAGGACATGATGGTGCAGATTGGTGGCACCGTCTCTAGGCTTCCTCCAGGGACAACCACTATCGGAGTGTCACCGGACATCACGCCTGAGACGGAACGTCAAGAATTGCCACCACAAGGCCCTGCGGTACCGTACGCAACCCATGACCCAGCACGTCAGCCGCATGTAAGACCCTCCCTCTCGAGCTTCTCCGCTGCTGACCTCAATCCTCCGGACATTCAAAAGTATGTGGTGGAGCACATTGTTAAGAATGAAGACCACGCAATGCACTTGCTTGCTTCTCAAAAGTTACGAGTTTTCTCCGGGAAAGTACCCAGGCCCGGGCATGAATCAGATTTTGAAACATGGCGTTCAAGTGTAGATTTGATACTGAAAGATCCTGCTATCTCTGATCTTCAACGTTCAAGGAAGATTTTGGAGAGCCTCTTACCACCTGCTGCGGATATGGTGAAACATTTAAGTCCAGATACACTGCCCGGAGGTTACCTGCAACAACTTGACTCTGCCTACGGTACAGTACAAGACGGGGACGAACTATACGCAAAATTCATGGATACGTTTCAGGATGCTGGAGAGCTGCCGTCAATCTATTTGCAGCGACTGCAGGTTGCATTGAACCTGGCCATAAAAAGAGGTGGAGCAAAGGAAACGGATGTCAACAGGCATGTATTAACCCAGTTCTGCAGAGGCTGCTGGGACAATGCATTGATTTCAGAATTACAGTTAACCCAAAAAAAATCACATCCACCTTCATTCGCAGAGTTGCTGTTGCTGCTGAGGACAGATGAAGATCGCAAAGCTGCAAAAGCGGTCCGAATGAAGCAGCACCTCGGGGCAGGAAAGCAGAAAATCAGCGTGAACTCTCAACTAGCAGAGGGACAGGACACTTGTGCCGCCTTGACAACCATAACTCAGGAATTGACCAGGCAAGTGGCAGAGATCCAGAAACAACTTGCTGCCTTCATGAGTTGGCGGTCCGGAGATCCGGCCCAGTCCCAGTACAGCAGTGGCCGTAATCAACGAGCTAGCGCCAACAAATTCTCAAAATCCCCTGCAAAGCCTCCATTAAGACCAAAGCCAGGCTATTGCTTCCGGTGTGGGGAAGATGGCCATACAAGGCCACAATGTCAAAACCCCCCAGACCCGGGCCGTGTTGCGGATCAGCGAAGGAAGTTTAATGAAAAACTGCACCAATGGCAGGGCCAGAACCCGTCACAGTTAAACTAACCTCAGTTCCTGTCACGGGGCGGACCGGAGCTGATGAGGACCAGCAATGTCCCATGAAAGAACATGTCCAGTTGAACTGTACAAGCCCATCTGCTACAAAGCAGGCTGGGTTGCCAAAAGGATTAATTGGTTCACGGTGTACAGCTGTGGTCACAATAGCTGGAACGGATTGCAACTGTCTTTTGGATACTGGATCACAGGTCACGACTATACCCGTTTCGTTCTACAACCGAGTTCGAAGTACCTACTCTCGCTCTTGTTGTTCCCGACGTACAGTCTTCTGTGCAGTCGTCTGTGCTGATTGGGATGAATACTCTGGAAGTGATGTACGAACAGTTCCTGAGTGGTGTCTGCTCCAGTTTTGAACCCCAGTCACATGGCTACAAAGCAGTACTGAAGATGCTCCAATTGCAGCACCGGAGGAATGAAGCCGGTAACATTGGTGTCGTGCATACCGCAAGTAAAGGCCCTTGCTCATTCCGGCGGGCAAGACGGTCATTCTCGACGGGGTTGCGAGAGTTTCATGCCCTTCCTCCAGCAAATGGGCAATTGTTGAACACCCACAATCCTCCCTGCCTGGGGGACTTCTTGTCAAGAGCTGTTTGGTTACGCTACCTTCGCAGTCACCGCACAAAGTGCCTGTTGTCATTTTCAATGAAACGGAGCAAGACATCTCTCTAGCACCTCTCACTGTCGTTGCAGAACTCGGAGCTTGTCAAGCTGTCATCTCTCAGCAGACTGTCATATCTACAGTTCCACAGAGAGAAAAGACTGATTTGAACTTCAATTTCGGAGACTCTGATCTTCCACAGGAATGGAAAGAGCGCATTATCGATAAGCTTCAGGGATCCCGGAAGTCTTCGCGCATCACGACCTTGACTTGGGCTGTACAACTAAAGTAAAACATCATATCAAGCTCAATGATGAAACTCCGTTTAAACATCGCGCCAGGCCCATCCATCCAAATGACGTTGAGGCTGTTCGAAGGCATCTTCAGGAGTTGCTGGCGGCTGGAGTCATCAGAGAGTCTGAATCCCCTTTTTCGTCACCCATTGTCGTCGTGCGGAAGAAGAACAATGACATCCGATTGTGCATAGACTACAGGAAGCTCAATCAGCAAACGATCAAAGATGCATACGCTCTTCCTAACCTTGAAGAAACCTTTTCTGCATTAACCGGTTCGAGATGGTTCTCTGTTCTTGACCTGAAGTCGGGGTATTATCAAATTGGAATGCATGAAGATGACAAACCCAAAACGGCATTCGTAACCCCCTAGGCTTTGGGAATTCAACCGGATGCCACAGGGCGTCACTAACGCACCAAGTACGTTCCAGCGGGTGATGGAAAGGTGCATGGGAGAGCTCAACTTGAAGGAAGTACTTGTCTTTCTGGATGATTTGATAATTTTTTCAGACAGTCTCGAGGAGCATGAACAGCGGTTGCTCAGAGTTCTGAACCGTTTGAAGGAGTATAACCTCAAGTTATCTCCTGAGAAATGTAAATTTTTCCAGCGCTCAGTCAGATACCTCGGGCATATTGTTTCGGAGCGTGGAGTTGAAACTGATTCAGACAAGATTAGTGCTCTTAAAACCTGGCCGATTCCGAAGACGCTGAAAGAATTGAAATCATTCCTTGGATTCTCTGGCTATTACCGTCGCTTTATCAAGCAGTATGCAGCTCTAGCCAAACCCTTGAATGATCTCACACGTGGATATGGACCAGCTCAGAGAACTTCTGCGAGGAAACTATCGAAAGATCACTTTCATGACCCCAGGCAGAGTTTCGGTGATCGTTGGACACCTGCTTGTCAACTGGCTTTCAACACTCTGGTGGACAAACTTACCTCTGCACCTGTCCTCGGCTTCGCTAATCCTAAAGAACCCTACATCTTACACACAGATGCAAGCACCACCGGGTTGGGAGCGGCCTTGTACCAGGAACAGGATGGGAAACTCCGAGTGATCGCATATGCCAGCCGCGGGTTGTCCCAGAGTGAATCCCGATATCCAGCACACAAGTTGGAGTTCTTGGCGTTGAAGTCGAGTGTATCTGAAAAATTCCATGATTACCTCTACGGAGCAAATTTCACAGTGATCACCGACAACAATCCACTTACCTATATTTTAACATCGGCAAAGTTGGACGCCACAAGTCATCGATGGCTCGCTGCCTTATCCACGTATTCATTCAAACTCCAATACAGAAGCGGCAACCAAAACATCGATGCTGATGCTCTGTCCCGACGACCACATGAACATCCTCCTGAGGGTTCGCATTCACAGAAAGAATCTGATCTCATCCGAGACTTCGTAGGACAACATCTGAACGATCCAAGTGACAATGGCTATGTCTCTGCAGAAGTGGTTGATGCCATCTGTAAGAGTGCCTTGGTCCGAGTCAGCAACCAGCCGGATGCAGGAAGTGAGCACATCACCCTCGTAGAGTCCTTGGCTGTTTCTGCAGATGTTGTTCCAGACATCTACGGTGATGAGTCCGGGCATGGGTTGCCAGTCATCTCCTGCTTGTCCCAATCCGATCTCAAAGAGAAGCAGAGAGCAGATCAAAGTATCCGGGAGGTAATTTCCCAGCTTGAATCTGGTGATAAAATTCACCCTGCTCTGCGCAAGGAACTTCCTGAACTTCCCTTCTTATTGAGAGAGTTGAGCAAGCTTGAACTTATTGATGGAGTTCTTTTCCGGCGGAGGCAGGACGGCGATTGCCTCTCATTTCAGATGGTTCTACCTGGAGAGCTGCGGCCTCAAGTTCTTCATAGCCTCCATAATGACATGGGGCATTTGGGAATGGACCGGACGCTGGACCTGGTGCGTGCAAGGTTCTATTGGCCTAGAATGGCAAGCGACGTGGAGAACAAGATAAAGACCTGTCCTCGGTGTGTCAGGAGGAAAACACCGACAGAATGAGCTGCTCCATTGGTGAACATCTGCACCACTCGGCCAATGGAACTCCTTTGTATGGATTTTCTAAGTCTGGAACCTGATACCAGCAATGTCAAAGACATTTTAGTGCTCACGGACCATTTCACTAAGTTCGCCCTGGCTTTCCCAACACCCAACCAGAAGGCTCGAACTGTAGCAAGGTACCTTTGGGAAAATGTCATTGTCAATTATGGGTTCCCAGAACGTATTCATACAGATCAAGGTCGTGACTTCGAGTCAAAACTCATCAAAGAGCTGTGTGAAGTCACTGGCATTAAAAAGAGTCGAACTACTCCATATCATCCACGTGGAAATCCAGTGGAAAGGTTCAACAGAACCCTGCTTAGTATGCTTGGAACGCTGGAGAATAGACAAAAGTCTAAATGGCGTGAACATGTCAAGCCCCTTGTGCATGCTTATAATTGCACTCGAAACGAAGTGACGGGATACACACCCTACGAGCTTATGTTTGGCCGTTCACCTCGATTGCCCGTGGATCTTGCTTTTGGTCTTCCTGTTCGGCGGCCGCAGCACAAGTCCCATTCGCAGTACGTGCAAAATCTCAAAACTCGGTTGCAGGAGAGCTATCAGATTGCATCTCGTAATGCCTCCAAGAATGCAGAACGCAACAAGTCTCGTTTTGATCAGAGAGTAACATCTTCAGTCCTTGAACTGGGCGATCGTGTACTGGTGAGGAATGTACGCATACGAGGGAAGCACAAGCTCATGGACAAATGGGAGGATGATGTCTATGTAGTGGTCAAAAGGGCTGGTGATCTTCCTGTCTACACAGTAGCACCTGAACACAAAGATGGGCCACCCCGCACATTGCATAGAGACCTACTGTTACCCTGCGGATTCCTGTCTACTGAATCAGAGGAAGAACTTCCACCGGTTCGTGTGCCAGCGTCGCACTCTTCCCTATCCGATCAAAGGGAACGTGATGACCTTCCTTGTGATGTCTCAGATGGTGAGGATTGCCCAGAAGTTTTGTTGGAAGGGCTTTCCTTGCCACCAATACGATTCACCTTGACTAAACATGTCCCCGGTGTCCAGTTATCTGCCGATGCTTCTGTAAGTTTGGAGGGTTCAGATAATGCAGTGCTTACAGTCCGACCTCCTGAAGGCCATTCTGGAGATCTCCGTCCTGAATCCCTGCATTCGTCTAACGTACTTGAATAACACCTGGCACTGGAAGATTCAATCAAATCAGTTGAAGACTGTGAACGCTTTTCTGCGGAAGACGTAACGGAGTCTGTGGAAGAGAGCATAAGCGAAGAGGTACAACCAGACTTGTCCATGAACGATGAATAGGCCGATATGAGTCACACAGTCAGTTCTACCACTGAATTATTTGACAATGATGCTGACCAGTCCCACGATGACAGTCCACCCAATCTTACCGTGAGGCGCTCAACTCGCGATCGTAAGGCGCCTAGCAGGTTGCAATATGCAAAGTTTGGCAATCCGTTAGTATCCGTAGTACAAACTTTGTTTCACAGTCTGGCTGATGCTTATACAGATGTACTGAGTCTGGCCGATGCAGTGCCCTCCATTTCCGCGTCGCAAGTCCATATAGTGTGATTGTTCCCATGCAGCGGGACGTGCACGGATTTAGAGGGGGACCCTGTAACCCCCATTAAAATGATAATACATCCTTGTCCGCTGCCTTTCTCTCTCCTGCGCTCCTCCGAGTTCTCGCGGTAACTCGTGCTGCACGTGATGCATGTGTATCATGTGACAGATTAGTTTTAATCATGGCGGTGCCGGCATTCAGACAGGCGTGGGGGGGAAACCGTTCTCAGGGCTGCAACAGGTCAGTAATTCAACTAACCCTCATCCTGAAGAAATGTCATCTGTATAACTATCGCCTGACGCCTTGCCTACACTTGTCAATAGATGATATTGAGCTGAACCCGCTGTCTACTGCGAATGAGATGTGCTGTTAACCTATCTCCGATCGGTGAGTGCTAACCGTTAGCCTCTGTTTAGCATTAGCTACTGTCCAATGAGGGTTCCCATTATAAGCGATTAGCGTAATGCTACACTAGCATTAGCATGTGGTTTCGGTTGTTTATGGGCATTAGGGGTTACAATAGTGGCTCGACTACCACACCGTTGCACAATTATTTTATTCCCTTGTGATAGATGATGATATTGATTGCTGTTGTATTAATAGTGAAGTATATGGACTATTATAGATGCAAATATTTATGAAGTCTCTTCTCTTTGATATTGATGTGTATGCACTTTGAATCCTAATTCACTGGTCCTGTATTTGCACAGGCCGGGTTTTTTTTGGTCACCTCCAAAGACCCTTTAGTCCTCGATGGCGAGCTGAAGCCCAGGGATCTGAACCTGCTCAACAATCATCCACCCATCCATCTTCTCCAGTGCGGTAGGAGTTGCACAGCCGTCCCCTCACTGCTCTCATTCACACCTACTCCTTATTGCTACCTAGCAATTGGATCTCATAGACTGGATCCACGTATAACTCATAGACTATAACGAACTGAACTTTTGTCCATTCACCTCCTGGAGGGGAAAATAACTTTGGGAGGGGTTTGGGATTTGTTGCGATTGTTGACACTGAAATTGAAGCGCTTTTGTTACCATGGTCATGACCACTGCACTGTAAAATACATGCACTCCCCATGTTTAAATAATAAGGTACCTACATTTAATTTGCTGTTTTCTGCTCGTTTATTATTATACTGGTCCACAAACTCCCGGAGCGAGCTTAGTTCTGTTTCCATTGCTGCTACTGCTGCTCCTATAATCACTGCTGCCTTTCTAATCATTATTGTAGAGGGTAGGTGTTACATCAAGATGGAAAGACTTACCATAGTCCGGGATAGCTAGGTCAGCACAGGAAGCCAATGCTGCCTCAGATCTGTAAAGCTTTATCAGCCTCCTCCGTCCAAGACAGAGAGGCTTGGAGATCCCGAACCCCGGCTGCGCGGATAATATCCCGCAATGGGGCAGTCTTACCTGTGTAGTCCATAACATGGTGTCTGGAGTAGTTCGCCAACCCCAAAAAGGAGAGAAGGGACCGTACCGTATCCGGACGGTCGGCCACAAGAATGGACTGCCTCTGAGTGGCACTAGGGGTAATATGACCAGCCGAGATAACTTTACCCAAAAAGACAACTTGTGATCGGCAACATTGTAGCTTCGTCTTTGAGACTTTAAAGCCACATTCAAGGAGACGCGACAGGACAGCGGCCGTCACATCTAGACAATCTTTAGCACTTCTTGCTCCGATCAAAACGTCATCCACATATTGGAGGATAACTGCACCAGAAAGGACTTTGATCGGGGACAAACAGTCCTTCAAAACTTTATTGAAGATCCCAGGGGAGTTCCTATGACCTTGAGGTAAGACTTTGTACTGAAGTTTTACTCCCCCATAGGTAAATGCAAATTGGTATCTACATTCCTCAGCCAAAGGGATGGTGAAGAATGCATGTTTTAGGTCAATGACTGTAAAGTACTTCATTTCAGGTGTCAGGACTGAGAGACATTTGTGAGGGTCTGGGACAGGCAAAAGAGGTGTAGTGGTGACCTCGTTCACCTTTCGGAGGTCATGTGCAGGTCTAAAGGTGCCATCAGGTTTTGGGACTGGGTTCAAAGGAGTATTCCAATGGGAATCAGAAAGTTCTAATACCCCAGCTTCCCATAAATCTGTTAGGGCGGTTTCAATGCCCTCCCGCTGTTTGTCTGTTCGAAAGGGTCTTTGTGGAACATAAACACGGGAACCCGGAACAACTTCCAGAGTTACCGGGTCCATCTTTGTGCATCGACCGATGTCCGATGGGCTCCTCGCCCACAAGTCCTCTGAGAAGCGCTGTAACATGTCCGCCGCTCCTTCATGGTCGGTCAACTCCCGGCCATGAGACCGAGAAAGGATCTCTTCTTCGGCCACTGTTTCGTCTGTTGCTTTACCTATGTCGACCTTGTATGCCTGTGTACTAGAACTGTACATTACCCCATCCATTCCAGTCTGCTCCCAGTCCAGAACATTGTTAAGTTTATGTGTTAGGGGACCCAACTCCCTGGCCTCATGGCCAGGGCCCAAAAATAGTGACACGTGTGGGTCAGTTAAAGTGTCTCTTTGTAGAAGCATTTTATATTGTCTGGTAGAACAACTGGGGCAACAACACCTGATTTGTGTACATAGAAATGTGTGGATGTGATATTATAGGTATTACCTCTAACCTCACTATCAAAAGCCAACTGATATTGGGCGTCAGCATTTCTGTCATAGAAGAGGGTGCAGTGCAGTGGATCTTTTGGAGGGGCGTATGGGTGGAGCATAGTGAACCAGGGTTTCCATTCAAGCATTTTTGCGTAGAGTCCAGTCATTTCAGGAGTCCCTGGCTCGAGGAGTAGCCAATAAATGGACACTCCTTCGGCCATGTGTTCTTCTCGAAAAACATAAAGTCCATGTGATCGTGCCGGTGTACAGGCGATGGAATATCCGTTTGGCCATGTGAGATACATGGCGTCAGGGGAACAGTTAATAACGGCACCTGTAGCTTGTAGAATGTCTCGACCAAGCAGATTCACCGGAGTCTGTGGTGAATAGATCAATGACGATTTGAAAGTCTGTCCAGCCAGTTTAAGAGTCAGTTCTTTGGTCATGCGTAGAGGGGTTGCCTTTCCCGTGAGTCCTGAAAGATTGATGCTTTTGTCACTTAGCATATTTGGTGTTGCTTTTCTAGTCGTGGAATGAGTGGCTCCTGTATCCACGAGCATCAGCAACGTTTCCCCACCCACCTCTACTGGGACAAATGGTTCTGGGGTGGGTCCAGGACTCACTGGGCACCCCTAGCAGAAGTCATCTTGGCCGTAGGGGAGGCAACCATGAGTGTCATTTACTGGATAGTTGCCACCACCGCCCCACGATTCCACGGGGCTGGTCCAAAACGGCTAGGTCCCCTTGTTGGATATCGGAGCCGCGGTGCCCGCGTGCACCTCCCAGAGGCACACGAGCAGGTGGGTTGGGGCAATCCCTAGACCAATGACTGGGGTCCCCACAGTTAAAGCAGGCCGCCTGTTGGCCACCTTGGGTACAGTCTCTTGACCAATGATCCAGCCCCCCACAGTGAAAGCAGCCCTCCTGTTGGCCACCTTGGTTGCAGTCTCTGGACCAATGATCCAGCCCCCCACAGTTAAAGCAGCCCTGGTCTTGGCCCCTTCCAGCTCCAGTAGCCCCATAGCCCGTTCCTCCGAATCCCCTGCCCCTAGACCGTCCCCTAGTGTTACCTTTACCCCTACCTTGGCCGTGTACATGCGTGTGCATTTGAGATAGTGGCCCTAAGGGCTGGTCTTGGGAGGCGTATAAGACGCTTGCTTGTGTAGGGACAGGTGTCAGGGGTGTGGGTGTCGTTGCCACCATTTGTGTCTTTTTTTATTATCTCTTCTGGCAACCGTAAGTTGCTGCCGTGTCTGATTAAGCTGACTCTTTAGCAGCTCTTCCTGCATGTTCTCAATGTTATTTTGTCTGTCACGGTGTTTTTTATTAAAAATTTCTGCGTGGTGTTTAAAATGAGTCAGAAATGTGGTTGTGTCTGAGGTCAGTCCTGGGACATTGGTCAGACTTGTCTTAATTGGTTCTGGAAAAACGTCCAGCACGTTCTGGAGGAACAGACAGGATGTCTGGGGGTGTCTGTACGGGTGTACATGCATGGATGCCATGTATAATTGGATACACTTATCCAGAAATTGAGTAGGGCAGGTGCCCGGTACAAATGATGGGAATGTGGGAGGTTGTGGGGATGGTGTGGATACATAAGATCCAACACTGTCAAGAAATTCTCTGCAGGGGATCAAAGGGTTCATGTACCTGCACGTCGTGCAGGTTTGCGGTTCTCAGTAGGTGGCTTACAGCGTGAGGGGCTGCACATGCGGACACCAGGCCCTTAATATCTCCAACCGCCAGCTGCGCGTTAGCGCATTGTAGCTGTATTGTGCGGAACCATTTTTTGCCCCCTTCTTGTAGTGGGGTAATGTGTCCCTAAGGTGTTGTAATTCGATACTACTCAGTGGTTTATAGGCCACTGGGACCAGGCCCCCTTGAACTGCTGGGGGTCCCGTTTGAATAAGAGGATAATTACCTCGCTGTGTGGCTCCTTTTGGGAGCCCAGCCAATTCTTTAGTCTTTTTCTCGATTGCCACCTGTATGTCCGATACCTCCTTCTTTGCCTGTCTCAGCCCCTCCTTCCAGTCCTCCTCCTCATCCCCTCCTGGACTCTTTTCTTAAGTTCAGTTAGACGATCCAAAGCGCCTCTTTTTCAGTGTATAGCGCGCTTAATTCATCAGATATTCTGTATGAATCCGCCTTGGCCTGACAGCGGCTTTCTTCCTCGCTATCATCCGAGAACTGGAAAAAGGAAATCTTTTCAGACGACCTCGTCTTTTGTTTCACTACTGGGGCCGGTTGGGCCTCGTTTGCCTTAAGCACGAGTTCCTGTATTCTTTCAGTTAGTTCATGAACCTCGGCCTTTCTTGCTTCTTTTTCTTCATTAAATTTGTCCATTAGTTCTTGTTGGGCCTTTTGGTATTCTTCTGTTGCCTGCTGCGTCTGCGCCTGTGAGTTTCTCTTCAGCGCATTAATGGCTTCCATCGTGTCCTGAGCGTATTTTCCCGTTTGTTCGATCACTTTAATCCCCCACAGTTGTCCACTTGCATCCCGTGGTGCAGGCTTGTTATCAGTGTAGGCGCGGGTTATCAAAGTTCTTACCTTATCATGTTCCTCCACTGATAACGAGTTTGAGGCTGCCACATCCACATCCACCACCCCATGGAGAGTTAGCTGTGGGTAGAGAGTGGAGCCTGACTCTCCCCCCTTCTCGTATGGAGGAGGGGCCGTTGGGGCCAAGGCGGGAGCTCCTCCTCTTGGGAGGGGCTTTTGAGTCCCGCCCCCCGAAGTGGGGGAAAAAATCTTCTTGTTTTCATCCATTGCGCTGTTGCCAGCTCCAGGACAGGTTCTATTCGTTTTCTCAGCTTGTAGTACTTACTGATTGTGAGTTCCCGCAATTTCTTCTCACTTTTCGAAAGTCTGCTGCTCTTCTTTAACTTACCCTGCTCCCGCAGTTCCATCGTGCAGGCCTCCACAGTTGCAGTCAACACACCGCAAAAGAACTCCAGTGTTTGTGGAGCCTTGGGGTCTTCTCTGAATCCTTGTGCACAGGCCTCGATTGCTTTGTTCATGGCTTTTCCCGCCATCTTTTTCAAAAGAGGTGATGCCTTACTTACCATTTTCACCCATCCTTCGCAATCCATTAATTCCAACATTTCCTTACTTGCTTGTAACTGTTCCCTGCACACAAATTATACTTACCACGACTACAACTTACCTCGTATACTTTTATAGTCACAAAAAACCGAACATTAACTCACCAAATTATTTATATATTTCGCCAATATTTCGCCAATTAATGGAATTCAAGGATTTTATTTATCCTTTGGCCTCCAACCGAAGTTTTTCAAACAGCCCCCAAATCTGTTTACGACCTTATTTCGACCGCTTATTTTCAAGTCACGCGTCCGTGCCTTTGGGAGATACTACCTACGGACCTTTCGGCTTTTAAAGGGATAAACCCAACGCGTAGTTCTTTACTAGGCCTTAAACCTACAACACAACCCAAACGTATACCAGGCCTTAAACCTGCAACTCAAAACTCCAACCCAGCGCGCATACTTTAAGGATTTCGCCGAATCCTAGGGCCTTGAACCCACCACACACTTAACTTTAGAATTTAACTTTAATTAACTTTATTTTAGTTCGGTAATTTAGATATTAATAATAACGTTTTTCCCTTCTCCCTTCCACCATCAATTCACAGATTCCACCATTCAACAGTTAACTTCGTTAAAAAGTAATCTAAACTTTGGAAAAAATGCCAATAGACGCACTTTGAGACTCACAGTAGTAGTGATCAAAAGTCGTCTTACCTTAATCTATTTGGACGTCCGTGAAGTTTCCTGTTGAGTGGTCGCGGAAGGAAGTTCCCAGTATGTCCTACCGCGAAGATTTCACCAGACTAGACCTTCGCCAGTCCGTTTGTTGACGAACCAAAACCACTCTCCTCCTTCAGCACGTACAGGGTCACCACTGAAGAAATTGCAGTTTCTCTTATGTTGTCCTCGAATACCTTTAAAGAGCAAATCAATATCAGTACCAGTGCGTCTCTTTGTTCCTATGCTAATTACCTTACTCCGGGACAACCGCGTGTTCAAAACTGGCGAAGAAGTTTAGCTTTTTCCGTCAACACTACCCTAACAACTAATAATGACATACCAGGACAGATGACCAGGATTCGGAAGATTAAAGTCACGAAAGCTTTATTTTCCCTAATACAAATCACCTAAGCAGAGCGCTCCACCTCCCCTCAAAGAGTCCCTAACAGCCATCTGAGCCTTTCCCGTCCACAAAGGAAAAACTGTCTCTCTCTGGGAGGAGTTAGAGCTTACGTCACATTTTCACATCACACAATTATTTGAGCCTAAGCTACGTGTCGTTGTTCCATTGGCTTCCGATCCGTCATGTGACGTTTGGCTCCGCCCTTCGCGGCCATTTTATGAGTTCATTCTCTTCCACACGTTTTCCTTTTTCCTGGGGGGAGGATTTCATTGTTCTTTCTTACACATCCCCCCTCGGATCTGTAACTTTCCCCTGTAATAAAGAACTGCAAAACACTTCGGACAAACTTTTGATTAACATTCCTAAATAGCCATAAGGGCAACACATCACATGAAAATATTATATAACTCTTCAATCCTCATAGGTGAAGAAAGTTCATATCCAGGACATCATCCTACGCACCTCAAAGTAAGATCTTTCTGCTTCCTACAAACCCGGTTACGCTGTTTTTTTTCTTATAATAAAACTCTGGATTGTTTCAGGAAACATGTTCACTGGATCCACTGGAAAAACTGAGAACATCGGCTTGTAAAAATTGTTATCTGTGTAAGTATTTAGACATGAATACACTTCTGCATATTAAATCCATTAAATGACCTAATTTAGTCTCAGAAATGCATCCATGTGGTGTCGTATTTTGTATTTTGCATTGGGAACTGTGATGCCGGTAATTACTTCGTAGTTACTCTAATATGACCACTCTTCAGATATGAGTAATCTAACGCGTTACTATTTTCAAACCAATAATCTAAATAAAGTTACTTTCCTTTGTAAAAAGATTTGGCTTTCTTCCAGCGTATCGGGGAGTGACATAATGTGTGCAACAAGTCACGTTTATAGTGTGCGGACCATGGCATAAACCTAAACACCAAAAGAAGAAGAGAGAGATGCGCATTTTCTCACTGGAAATACTACATAGTCACTACTTTGAGTTTGTGTCGGTAAGTAAGTTCATTGTACACTCTGTGCTGACAACAAAGTGCTATCAAGCGGAAAAAAACATTACATCAATGTAAGAAATATTTGGAATTGCAGCACCACATAATCAAACTTACAGAGAGAGTCCCACAAGGAGGAGGAAGCAGAGAGCTGTGACTAATGCAGGAGGAAGCGGTTACTGTCGGTGTCATGATATGAGGTCAGACCATTGACTGTGAATTGATGGACTGCGTGTTAGCCTAGAATCCATGTAACCATATAGGAAGTGGGAGGCGGCTCCTACGGTCTTACGTCCTATGGACGTTCCATTGAAACTTTTTCTACTCTCTCGCCGACACGAGAGAAGAGCGGCTGAAGGCAAAAGCAACTTTTAAGAAGAACCTGGACACTTAACATGCACACTTTCTCAAAGCTAGGGATGTTATGACTCGTGACAGTTATAAAGTTTGTAATTATGTCACGTCTGTCGTATTTGACCGCAAAAAAAGTACTTTTTGCTCGTAGCTAGTTTTGCACAATGGGATTTTCAGCCGTTCCCTGGATCTAACCCCACGAACAAAAAGTGACTCTGCGTTCTTCCTGCTTGTAAGAAACTACGAGTTAGGTGAGTAAAATAACAATCTTGGCTATTACTTTAGTGGGATATATTCCTAAAAACAGTTGATATGTTAAAACGTAACCATACGTGTTAATGACTTCGAAAAGCTAAGCTTGTGAAATGAACGTGTATTGTCCTACAGAGGAAGGAACTACAGGCCAAAAGTTTCCTTTGGTATTTGTTTTTGACACTCAGTCAGTGCAGAGTTCTGTTTCAAATTAAAGTTGGTAAGCATCATTAAACAGTGTGTAGGGAAGTACATTGTTTAACACTTATGTAACACATGGTAAAGTCAGTAAAATGTCCACACCACCATTGCAATGTTTATTGATTTAGAAACTTGTACATGGATTACATTAAAACACTTGACCTTACTCCTTCAGGAGGAAGCGTCTGGGGAGAGCAAGAGACCTGGAGGCGGATGTGTTCTGAGGATACAACAGGATGTGAGTTGAACCTTTTATGCACCTCTTAACCCCACCTTAACTGAGGGCATTTTCTCCAGTTCAGCTTCACCCAAATCTAAAAGCTTGTCGACTGGAGAGCAACAGTGTAATGCCCAATTTGAAAGCTCAGATCTACAACAGTGATCGTAACTTTTATGTCACATTTTTGAAGCTTGTTTGTCTTGTTTTAGAGGCTTTTTTTCATTGCTTTTTTGTCTTGTTTTCATCATGTTTTTGTTACTTTTTGTCACAATTTTGTTGCGTTTTCATCCTCATTGTTGTCGCCATTTTTAAGCTTTTAGATTTGGATAATGCACAACTGGAGAAAAAGTGCTTGGTTAATGCGGGAGTTAAAGGAATAGGCCACCGTTTTTCCATACTGAGATATGTTCTTACCTTAGCTTTGACAAGTTCATTTGTACCTGTCTGGTCTTCACGTGTGCCTTCAGTAACGTAAACACAGCACAGACGGCGTTAGCATTTAGCCTCTCTCTTCTCCTGTATAGCTCCAAACAAGGTGAAGATAGAAGCTACCAAGCTCTTCCACGTTTTCCCTATTTAAATATGGTTACGTGAAGTGTTACATTATTACGCCTTACAATATAGTTCCCCTTTTTATCCGCTTAGAAAATCCACATTGTTTTGTGTAATTATACTTTGTAGTGTAACACTTCATGTAATCATTTAAATAGGGAAAACGTGGAAGAGCTTGGTAGCTTCTATCTTCACCTCGTTTGGAGCTATAGAGGCCAGACAGGTACAAATTAACTCGTCTAAGCTCAGGTAAGAACATATCTCAGTATGTAAAAACGGTGGCCTATGCCTTTAAGAAACTACATTTGCATGTTCCTATTAAATGGTAAATGGTCTCAACTTGTATAGCACTTTTCCACCTACGTTAGGCACTCAAAGCGCTTTACAGCAAGGATCCACTCACCCATTCACACACCAATGTACGCAGACACTGGAGGCATGCTGGGTGAAGTGTCTTGCCAAAGGACACAACGACAGTGCACCTTCAGGAGGCGGGATAATAAACTGCATCTCATGGGTTAAGCTTTTTTTTTTTAAATCTTCGGAGGGGGATTTGTCTTGCTTCGTGTTTCTCACTTCATATTGAGATTAATCATTAATTTACTTTACACATGTGCCTGTGCTGTCATTCATATTGGCGCAGGTTCTCCGTGTTTGGGCCTTATTTAGTTTTACGTTTTAAAAGCACATCATGGCTGCATATCACTTTAAGTGTTTTGTTTTTAAATCTTTCTACAGGTCATGATTATGATACAGCTCTGATCTCCTTCGGACTCCTCTCCTACAGAAAGTGTGGTTCCTCGCTCTCCTCTTCTGCGGACAGCCTGATCCTGAGCCGCTGACGAACCATCTCCTTCATCCTCCTGCTTGGCCTGATATCACAACATTCAGTCTTTATAATAAAGTTTTACAAACCATGTTTGTGCTATTTCTTTCTGCTGTTAGTAATTATGGGTACTGAAGATTAATGAATTTGATAAGATACTAAAGGGGTAGTATAACCTAAACTTTGCCAAACAGTTTAACTCGTCTCAATAGTGTGCACTTGGTTTAATCAGTCTTGTATCTGCTGAAGCTTGTTTCTTGGATGAGTATGTTCATCTCTTCTATAGGGCATCCTGACAGCAGCTGTGGACACACACAACAGTAATAGTAAACATGCCAAAGATTACACGTGTATTACACATACATCCTTTCTAAGACTAATATTCATGGAAGTAGTGTTTGGATACAGCGAGGTTATGATATGAAGGCCTACAAAAGATAACAAAACAAACTCATAGACTGCAACCAAAAAGAGTGTATGTACATAACTCACTTTATTGTGTAATGTGTTTAAGTATTATGTTTGTATTTATTTTCACTACATGACCTGAGCATTAGGCTATTACAATTTGAATGTACTAAAGTCTGTGTTCATTGTTGATTTGGCTAAACCTTTCCACCTGCTGAAAGACGTTTTAACACTTAAACACTGATAATGACACATACATTAAAAATAAAATAAAAATGTGTGTTTATCATTGCTTAACTATTACAGAACATCCACAGAAGTAACTTTGGGCGATAGCGTTAGCCACGTTATGCTAACATTATTTACTGCTTTTATCAGTTTACAAAAGTATTTAAAAAAGACATGGACAATGAAAACTTAACCCAATATTGTAAACTGAAAAACAGTGTAGCTCTCACCTGCAGCAAAGCTCCGTTTGCCCGGAATGAGGAGCAGGCAGCCTCGTCTGACACGTTGACAGTGAGTCTGACGACGCCGAAGGAACAAACCGGTGCGGGAGGGGGAGGGGGCGCGTACGCTCAACAACCTCGTCACTGATTGGCTCTGTGGTGTCCTTGGAAACGTGACTCGGAAATTCCAAATATGGAAGCTGGCTCCACCAAATACAACAGGGCCGCGCCCATAACGGCTATACTGCTAGCCTCAAAGAGCTACATTCTACTCGCGCTGAATGCTATGGGGCGGCCATTGCTCCCGCTGTCCATTCTAAATTTACAGTCAATGGGTCAGACACGGGTTGAAATCTTCACCAAAACTGCTTTCTATTAGCCACAGCACGAGGTGAACAGCCACACACTGAACTAAATGAGGCTCAATCAATAGCAGTAATGTAGTGCCGTCTAGTGGTCATGTACCCAAACTGAAGTAGTTTGATTTGAACAAAATAAATAATTGTATATGCTTCTTTTGCAGCTGCTTACAGACTCGGGAACAATATGCCTGGTGAAAACCTCAAAGCAGACTTGAATGAGTTCCTTAGGAGTTTAGAGGAACATCTTCCACAGGAGCATTTCTCCCAAGGTCAGTGGGTAGAATTGAAAATGTTCCAACAGAGAATTATTGCCGTGTTGTTCTGCAGCTGCATCTCGACCATCGAAGCCTCTGGTTCCAGCGGTGAAGCCAGTGAAGGCGTACCTCATAGTCGCTGGTAAAACCCACGGGGCAGACCAGCAGTTCCTGGGACAGCAAAGCAATGTCATCCTCCTCTTCTGTCCTGTGGTGTCTCGGGTCAGACGTGGAGGGAGCTGTCAGAAAGATTCCAGGTTTCTACTACGTGTGTGTCACTAATAAATCATAATAATCGTCGGTCCTTGATGAGTAAAACCTGACACGATAAGAAACTGTGACTTGGGCTAACTTTCTGATCCAAGGGCCACATTGAGTTTTCACACTCGCTGAACGGCAGGGCTAACCTTAACAAAGGGAGAGAGGTTACATTTGTCTATGAGTAATTTATATGTAAAAATACAAACTACTGATAAAGTTTCTGTTTCATTTCAGTTCAATTTCCCTCCTACTGGTAGAAATCAGGGACAGTCGCATTAATGCTCAACAGGAAGACTTACTATTTTCAGTGTCTGCAAATTCACTGAAGGAGCTCAAGGCAAACCGGTGGTCCTGGTCCTGATGCATCACACCCATAAACCCGACGAGATCCTGGACCGGACTCAGTGGAGCGGGGTCTACTCGTGCTGTTCCATCAGACCAGGAACTACATGAAGGAGAAGGAGTCATGTCCACAAGTCCACACTCAGGCTGAGAAGGAAATGACTGACATCGACGTAGACTAAGGAAGTGCTGCAGGTCGGTCTCAATATGGTCAGACTGATTCGGGGGAAAAAAACAAGAATATATTGCAAATTCTACAAAAGTGCTGCAAAAACAACCGCCACATATTTTCCAAATATAGTGTATATTTATTCTGTAACACTTTTGAATAACCTACAGCTTATTGAACCTTAATAAATGATGAGTTAACACTTAATTCATCATGAACACAACAGGTAATGCCTAACTCATAATGAACAGTTCCACTTCACATATTCGTTGTTAAGTAGTTATTAAGTGTTAAATTAATAACTTAAGTGTTAACAAGAGCTCACACATAAGGAAATCCAACAATATGCTCTGCCAGGTTACAAACATGAGGATCTGCGTCAGCAACCAGTGCAAAGCAATTCAAATTAATAATCACCTTTTTTTTTGTATATATTTGCTTTGTTATGCGTTGCTGTTGACAATTAGAATAGCTAGTTGCTCATATTTCTTTAAAATCTATTTATTGTGCATTTGTCACTGCACATTTATACGTTTCTATGCTATGTAATAAGTTTTTATGAAAAAAGATTTCACAGAATAGACAGTAAGTATTATATTTTTATGAGCATTTTCTCCACTCACATATATGCCTTTAAGGGCATATATGTAAAATCAAAACAAAAATTAAAAGACAGCATCACACACTCAGGTAGCAGACGTATAAAGGCTTCTTCATATCTTTAATTTTTTTAATTATTATTATTATATTTTTTTCTGAACCACAGTGCACTTTTTTTAGTTGGACAATTCATAAATTTATTGAACAATTAAGGCAAAGCATGTTTATTTATACCACACATTTCGTACACAAGTAAACTCAATTAATGTAAGAGTAATGCTTCTTTTGGAAATACTTGGTAGACAAACAGTGCTACTGTGGTGTATCCACTAGAGGGAGCTCCAGTATAATACAAAGGTTATTATCAGTTTGTACCGGTGTAAAAAATAGAAAATAAAAAAAGTGAGTTGTAAACAAAGCACATTAACTTAAATGTACTTAGTTAAACTAGATGTAGCTTAAAATGTAATATTATTTTCGAAACCTTCATGACTTTGTGTAAATGAAAGGCAACATTACTATTAAACATTCAGACAATATTATTTATAATGTAAAAAAAACAGTCATCCATTAAATTTTGTTGAAATACTACATTTTAAATTTGTCAATAACTCAACTTTACAGCATTGCCTTATTGTAGCAAACCAGCAGGGGGAGCTGTCGGTCCACTCCCGATGTCCTGCTCGATCCTAAAGCTTTGAAGGCTGAGAGAAGAGAAGAGGCCGGGCCACCGTGCGTTTCATCCCTGGGACCTCATTTTCCACTTAATAACTAAATTAGCTTTGCACTCGATAAATGTTGCATCACCGCATTCGCGAATTCATCTGATCCAACTAGAAAGAGCAGCGCGGCGTGGAGTGGCATTCTGGGAAAAGGGGGCGACAAGACAAGACAAGTTATAGACAGAACGTGAACTTGTCTCTGGGGTTGAAATTATAAGAGAAGCCAATAAAGACCCAGGGAAGATGTTAGAGATTAGACACAAGGCTGATATGTTAAAGCATTTGGCAGGTTTAGATGTTTAGCAAGGATCAAAATGCTTCTTTTCTTGACGTTTTGTCCACAAATATGGTCATTTCCTTTCTGGGGGACAGCCGTGGCTAAAGATGGGAGAAATCTATAAGGGCATGCGCAGACATTACGAATCTTTAGAGCCAAAATGAAGTTTCCTTTACACTCTTGCAACAACATCTCCACTTTACTAGCTCCTATGGACTCCAAATATCCAGTCTCGGACTTAACAATGCTTCAAAGTGTGAAAAATCTCTCACACACAGTCTACTTGCATCTCCAGCGCTAACCCCCGCCTTAACTGAGCGCATTTTCTCCAGTTCAGCTTTACCCAAAGCTAAAAAGCTTCTCGACTGGAGCTCACAGCCAGTTTTGTTTGCTCTTTTGTTGCTTCTTTGTCCCTTTTTTTGTTGCGATTTGGTCCTTTTTTGTAGCTCTATTATTGCTTGTTCATCACTTTTTAATCTTGTTTTTGTTGCTCTTTTGACACTTTGATGTATTTTCATCCTTGTTTTGTCGCTGTTTCTGACACTTTGTTCCAGAAGGTTTTACATTTGCCTTACGGCCTGATTTTAATTTATAAAACAGCTTTTTCATTTTTGTTGTTGTAAGAGAGAAATAAAAAAATAAAATAAAAAATAAAAAAAGGAACTCTCCGACACGTCTCTGCTGCCCGGGAGAGTAAACAAACACACCCCCGGAGGATCCGATCAGAAGTCTTGTTTTTGAAGACTGAGCTCTTTCTAACCTACTCTGGACACGCCTGTTCTTTTTTCTTACCCAGCGATAATGTCATGGATGTGCGTTTGGCTACGAGAGGAAACAGGACTATTCAACCTTCCTAAAGAAGAGTGCACTCGCCAGAAGTTGGAATTTCTTTCTGGGATTCAGCGACTTTATCAACCAACCTGATGGATGCTTGGTGAACCTTGACCAGAATCAAAGTGGATTAACTTTTATAACCAACGCGATCCCATAACCCAATGGGGAGGCCAGGCTGAGCGGTGAGTCAATCAAAACGCGTGTTAGCGTGTGTGTTAGCGTGTGTGTTAGCATGTGTGTTAGCGTGTGTGTTAGCGTGTGTGTTAGCCATTTATGAACTGTGTTGCACATGTCAACTCCTTATAACTGCATTATGAAGTAACTTCACTTTTTGCAGCGATATTTATATTTATAATACTGCAAATGTGTAATGAGCGGAGAGAGGGGCGGAGTTAACTGAATCGAAGCGTCTTGTCTTCCGGGCTTGGAAAATACTCCCAGAAAATACTTATATTTCTCTCAAAAATGAGTACTCCATAGTGATAGAGGTACAATATATCATATAAATGCCTATATTTTACTTTGGAATGGCTAAAATAGCATGATACAGCTCCTTTAATGTCTCATTCCTTTTAGATTCCATATAGATTTATGGACACATGGACTGGTTGTGTGGTATTATATATGTTTTCCTCATGTCTTACTGATCGTATATGAAACTGTGTTTATGGAATGGACTTTTGACTTACTGTATATTTGAAACATTACTGTACAGTATATAATCAGCTCTTTGCTCTTTTGCCAACTCCTTTTGGGCGTCAGATCTGTTCTTCGGCTAAATACTGTGAATCTCAATCATCAATCATTCACGAGATCGAGATCTGGGTTGTGATTAATCCTGCGTCCTTACCTTCTACTTCATCCTCAGAAGCAGCTCTCAGGAAACATTCCAGCAGTTTTTCCGAAGTACGTCACAGGTGGAAGTGCGTCTGCTGGAATCGCTCGGTGTCTCCTCCTGTGCTGAGATTTAGACTCTTCTCACAGCTCTGTGAATAACAGTGTGAATCTGACTCATACGATTGACATTTATAACCAGCTTAACTTTCACATTTCAAAGGAAAGAGACATGTAGATCGAGAAGTTTCTACGCCATGTTGTTTGCTGGAGTTTTAAAGGTATCTGATTTTGGTTGTTTACAAAGTTGTGTACATTTTTAACATTCTAGTTGCCGTCCAAACTCATGTCTTACTTTACAAATGTATTTCTAACCCCCCAAATTCTTCACATTTCGCAGCTTTCAGGGAGCAATACTGCAAAGGTAATATAAACACCAAATCTAAAAAGAAGATCCAGTGTCTTGTATCTTGTATCAGGGTTTATACAGGCAAATTCAATGCTTTTAATGCCATTTTAATGCCCGAATATTATATTTTATGCACATTTTTTCAAACACAGAAAAAAGGCGCATAATTACTTTCTTAAGATTTGCAAACATTTCATCAAACAGAAGAAAAGACGGAAAGAAGATTGGACAGAACGGGAAACCTTTCAACAAAAACTGTGGTCAATTTCAGGCAAAAGTGTGACTGAATGTGTTTTCGACATATGTTTACCAATGTAATCATTTTACAATAAGTTTAGATTTACTGCCAGTTTTAATGCTTTTTAATGTCCCTGTGGAAACCCTGTGTTTTGATGATGGGAGAGTGTGACCACCGCACAAAGCCTTCTCCAACACATCCCACAGATTTTATTTTTAGATTTTCTTTAAGGACGGGTGATGCCTCCAACATGATCAGTCTTGGTATTTAACACACTTGTAGGCTCATTCACAAAATTGCCCTGATGAAGACGCTAGAGTCGAAACCCGTTTTTTAGCTCTGTCCATGCTTGAATAAAGGACTTTTATATTGTACCTCAGAATGTTTTGACTGCATTCACTAAATCTATGTCACCAGCCTTTCTGCTCTCCATCATCCCAAAGTTCCAAAGTTAAGATCTGGACTCTGTGACGGCCGATCCGTCTCCTGCTCCTGAACCACATTTTCACAAAGCGAGCCCGACGAATCCTGGCATTGTCATCTTGGAATATGCCCGTGCCATCAGAGAAGAAGAAATCCATTGGTGGAACAGCCTGGTTATTCAGGTCGTCGGCTGATCTCATTCTTTGGGCTCATAGTGTTAATGAACCTAGACCTGACCAACCGCAGCCACTCCAGATCAGAACAGATTCAATCAGGTGGACACTTCAGGCAGTGAATAATATCAAAATACAATGTGTTGCAAGCATTGATCAAAAGAAAGATGATCTAATATTATAAAACTTTAGAAACCATATACGATATATTACCCGTGATGCTACCCAAACCCGAACCAATCAGTCGAGAACTTCATTTTAATTCAAGGGTTTGTAGAGACTATGGATAAATCTGTCAGATGGACAGACAGATGGGTTTTAATCTGATATTTCTTGCGATGTGGATTTTGCATTAGCAGCTAATATAGCAATACCCATAACTATGTGTATTTTGCACAGTCCTAATTGTCACCTTTATTCCTCATCGGCCACAGTAAGAGGGACCAGCGTGACCCACCCCTCGCCGCAGCGGGCTCATGGGGGCACGGCTCGCTCCCTGGGGGTTAATTATGTCCACTTTAAGAGCCACCATGGAGCTCAAAGACCATCTCCGCTTCTGCCCCACACCGCGGCTGTTATCTCCCCTGTCGGCACGTGCCCCAGTCTGGCCCAGGCCCGGGCAGCTCATTAAAGCGACGGGCTGTGCACATGACCGGCTGTGGGGCAGGTAGTGGAACAGTTAGAGGGGAAAAAGTGAAATGGGTTGCTCTCTCTTGTCTCAGTGATCCTCCTGTTAGATGGCAGGGCTGCAGAAATCATACGTGTCTTTGATGTGATGCAAACTAAGTACACACTTCATAAATGCTTCGTCTGTCCACACAAAGTGAGATGGCAAAGTGGACATGCGGATCCTTTATTCAAAACAGTACAGATGGCAGCCAGAGCTTTGTAGATTATTCATAGGCCGTATTCCTTTGCTCAGATCTTGGAAGCCATGCAAAGTTGGTCCTACCTGATTGGGGACCATGTCGAGAGGGTGGTTGGTGGTTGGTCGGAGGCATAGAAGTCTGTGCCTACAAATGCGTACATCTGTAGCTAAATGCTTCCCGGACATGTATAAACTGAGCGTTCAGTCCCCATACAAATGACTCGTGAAGCCAGTCCTTGTATAAAAGTATGCCGAGGTCTGGTTTGTCCGTTTCACTGCATATAAGACGATGTTTAGCGAATATTGGATTTGTGTCTAACCCACAAAACGCAGAAGCTGGACTGAATATGATTTAGCGTTTAGCTCAAAGACCACGTTTACATTCTAACTTGAATCAAAAGTAAAATCTCAAAAGATTTGTACATCGATAAATGATTTCTAATGATTCTACGACCTCACCTAAATGTGGTCGATGGGTTGCCATTGCCAACAGCTGAAAACATCTGGATCGTTCATAATTTGCTATGTTTGGTGGCTAAAGGCTAACGCTGGAATGTTTTCCAAACTCGCTGGCCTTGACTGTCAAACTCCGCTTCTCCTTTTCATTTCTCACTAGCTTCTCTTTTATTTGAATATTTTATTTCGAGCCACACAACACAGGCACAAAAGCAAATATATATATATATATATATATATATAAAATAACATTCTAGCTCCAAAAGGAGTGGGAAGAAGAGAGGCTTATTTACTCCCAGCCCCTGTCCATATACTTAAATAATAACGTGGTTGCTACAATAACATAGTTTAGTCCTCGGTGTCTTACTAAACAATTAAGTTGATTACATATTTACAACATTTACAACAATGCATCACATTAAGTCAACATTCACAGTATGTTACACTTTATAACAAGTGTATCATTTTTGTTTCCTATATAAAACTGTGGCCCCCACAAATGTATGAAAACATGAAAATAATTGCTAATAAGTGTTTATTTCAAACAAATACATTGAAATTGGGGTGTTTAAAGCACCTGTAGACCTTACTCAGTCATATTTGATGATTTTAGACCATTTATTTTGCTCAAATAATATCATTTATGACCTGATCTTCTGACCAGGCAAAGCTCTGGGCCCCGCCTGCAATCCCAGGTGCCCCGCAGGTTGGGAACCACTGGTCTAAACAATAACTATATAAGGTCCGAGCGCCATCAGGGCTGGCGAACTGCCCCCAAAGTACGTGGAGCGCACAAAACCAGCGCAAACACACACGTACACGCTGTATCAGGCTCGTGGCCAGTGGGATACACCTAGATCAAAATGATAGGTCACCAAGGTGTGACACTTCTGAGGAAAGCTTTCAGTCAAAATATGAAAGATATAAAAACCAACAACAACAAAAAACCCTGAAACCTAACTCACTTCACCGTCACATTCCTCGCATCCTGACTTTTCACAGCGCACTCTGCTCTCGTACAGTGTTGGCCTTCCAGTGGCCGGCCCAGTGAGCATGAGAGCACTAATGTCTGTCAGTGCACAGTCCACAACACTGCTCAAACACAATGGACTCTGCTGTTTCCATGACAGAGACTGAGCCGCGCTACTATCAGCCTGACATTCCACACTACATCAGATACGACATGGCCGCACTCTCAATACGCTCTGCAAGGGCTGGAATAATAATATGAACACACAGCAACTGGCACTATCGAGACGAAAAATACAAGCTTTTATTCAGAGTAGGCTGTAATCTGCAAAGAACGTCAGGATTTAAATAGAAAACGCAATTAGATGAGTCTCTCTGAAGTGGACGAGTAGTTTATTTCATTGACAAAGAGTTTCAAAATCATTGTCCTGGTGTGGAGGTCAAGGGGTCTATAAGAACAACAGACCAGGTTTTCATGGGGCCCTAAGTGTAATTTGACTTGGCGGTTGGGACTTGTGAAACTTCTGCCACTTGTGCTCAACTATTGATGACTCTTGGTGCGTGGTCCTTAGATTTAGTTAATTTCTTGTTAACTTCACTCACTTCTTCAATAGAAAGGGTCTTTGTGAGGATTTAAGCACTATTGCCCACAAACGGACATGCTTTTTTCAATACCGTTAACACAGTTTTTAATACGTCTCCATTTATATTTTCCATCCTAACGAAGGCAACGCCAGGCTGAAACACAGTGGTGTGTATTTCATGTTCTTTAGCCATGATGCAATAAAGGGTTTTTGTTTAATATTTATTCTGGTGCCTTAGTTTTTGTTTTCTTAGAAACAGTCACATTTAAATTCACTTTACACATTTGCACCCAAATAAATAGCTCTTTCTGCAGAAACACAGACACTCCTGATGGGCCCTAAGTAACTGCTTAGTCCTAAGCTCTTCCCAGAAGATGGTGAAAGACTGTTGTGGAGCTGCAGGAGTAAGAGGAAGGAGGAGGTCGACGAGCTGACCAGTGCAGGACACCACGCTCTGAAACAGGGACAAACCCAGGAGGCGGTGCACCGTTTCAGAGGATCAGAAATGGATGTTACAGGTTTCTACAGGTGGCAGCAAGTCATATTTAAGGCTTTTTAATGCCATTTTAATGGATAAATACTGTATTTTTAATGCCAAAAAATACAAAAACTGCAGCATATTCCACTTCATAAGATTTGTAAATCTTCGCTCAAACAGGGGGATAAAGGGAAACTATTCAGAAAACTTTTGATCAATATATTGTTCACAGTGTCTCAAGGACACTGTATGTTTTCTAGTGAGAGGCTCCGTCAGCAGTGAAAACCTTCCAAACAATTGATCCTGGAGCGTCCTACAGACCACTGTGATGGAAAGTAAAGGCGCCATGCTGACCACTCATACAGCCGCTGGGTCAGTACAAGGTCAGATACACACATATACTGTATCAACTTTTATATCCCACATAAAAAGGTGCATTATGCATCTTTAATGTCAGTTTAAATCTGATTTAATGCTTTTCAATGACTTTTAAGGCCTTAAGGCATAATTCATTTCATGATTTTTTGTTTTTGTTTTGTTTTTTACTTGTATTTAACCAGGAAAGAGGGGAACCTATTGTACATGTTTTCATTGGTTGGAGAAACCAGAGAAACTTACGCAGACACGGGGAGAACATGCAAACTCCACACAGAAAGGCCCAGTCCAGGTGGGAATCGAACCCGGGACCTTGTAGTTGTGAAGAGCAAGCGCTAACCGCTTGCACTACCGTGCCACAATAATGCTTTTTAACCTCTTACCCCACGCATGAAACGAGGACATTTTCTTCAGTTTGGCTTTACCCAAATCTAAAAGCTTCTTGAAAAAAGTGTCAAAATAGCAACAAAAACGTGCCGGAAAAGCGACAATAGCACAATAAAAGAGCGACAAAAACATGACTAAAGAGTGATGAAAAGGCAAGAGAGGAGCGACAAAAAGCGTGACAAAAATGCTATGAAAAACTGACGTAAGCATAGCAAAAAATGACCAAGAATCAACGGAAAAAAAGAGGAAAAAGAGACAAAAACATGACAAAAAACGCTCAAGTCGAGAAGCTTTTAGATATGAAGCCTAGGCGTTAATTCAAAATGGTAGACTAATTTCAGCAACACCGACATCCAGCCAATGATCACTCCCGAGAGGGCCACACCTCCTCCTCAGCCATCACCTCTGTAGCAGCCAATCATCGCCCTCGGTCCCGCTTTTAAAGCAGTACTAAGTAACGTGTTTACCTTAATAAATCCTTTCCGTAGTCCCTGTGGGGGTAATACAAGTGTTAATGGGATGATTGGAGGGTCTTTCATCTCCCCGTGGTGTCTCTGGCCAGAAAACCATGCTTGCAACTTGACTGCCACCGGGGCAGAGCAACCAATACACACTAATAGAATCACGGAGAAGAAGCTAACAGGCTAACGGGCAAAGCTAACTGTGGGCTAGCGCCACTTAAACAGTATTTACAGCCAAGTTTGAGTGAAAAATACTCCCATTGTATAACTGGATGTACAACACCCCTCTCTCCCTTCACCTTTTCTGTCAGCGTAGTATTTACTCTCCAAGACATTTAATACGTTAAAAAATCGTAACTTGCTAAGACACCTGCAGTTGCGCTTATGGCCTCTAGGGGCAAGAGTTACTCTGCTTTAAGCCCCGGCAATCATGGTTCGTTCGCTTCCCAGCTGCGCTGCGACCCACCTCCACCCCATCTCCACCTTTTCCGTCCACGGCTTCTACCTGCTGTATCTTCACGGGTCTCCCATACCACCACCAGTGTCCAGGCTCCGGGGGAAGACATCCCTAACTCCAAGCTGTTCACCTACACTGACTTATACATCGATGTCTACCGCCGGGGTCCTATCGCCAAAACTAACATCATGTCAATGAATCTTCCCAATCGCTGCTTTCGTCTGTTGAGTCTATCCAGGTTGAATTGGGTAAAGTCGAACTGGAGTTAAAGCGGGGGGTAAGAGGATAATGCCCTGCGGAAACCAATCAACACTGGAAACATTACTCACTTCCTCTTTTACTGTTTGCAGTAGTAGGCTGAGTAAAATGAATATATTATATTACTTATTAGAATCCTACACTAACATTACAGTTCGAGTGCATAAAAACACCTAAGACGATCTTGCATTTCCTATTTTTGAATCTGTAAAACTCTGTGGCGTCAGCTTAACTGAATGTCCGACTGCTTTCCTGCGGCGGATCCGAACAGCATACTGATCACACGAGCACTACCTTTCCCGCGCAGAAATACGGATGCCTCGCTAAGTGCCTTTTGGGATCATTTAACCACCATTACGATGCGGCGGAGTGGATAAAAACTGACACCATTCCAATCCCTCATCCGCGTACAAAACATGGTGTGGAACAGGTCTTTGGAAATGGCACCCGCGACGCCGCTCACTGCCACATCATAACATCATTTTGGGCAGCGCCGCGGAGAACGCTCGGGCGCTGGAGGGGCCATAAATTACCGGGCCGTGTCTGCTTGCATTTCCTGCTCCCTTGTATCCAATAACAGGCTGTCCGCCGTCGTTTGGCTAATAAATCTTTACGGCTTGTTAAAAGTCACACGGGGAGCCGCGTTGACGGACAGAGGGTTTTATCAACTGCTAAGTGCATCGAGGGCGGCGTCTGATCCAAGTGGATTTAAGGCCCTTATTATGCCGTAGTCAGACTTTTAAAACTTTAAAGACTTAAGACGTTTGGACTCCTCTGCTTTGGCATTTCCCCGCGCGTGATGTCAGCATAACAAAGCCCGAAAGGAGATTGTCGTATTTTTGAAGTCGTTGTACTGAACAAATAATGTAAACGCTTTTGTTGTTGTTCTCATTTTTCATAGGGGACATAAAACTTTAGCTATAAACACAATAGACCCATTTCTCCCCCCGAAAAATGTTCACACATCTGTGTTCAGCCCTATTCGCACGGGATAAGAATTACCCGGAGACCTCAGGTAAGAAGTAAATATTACTGACGTGCGATTAAAACCACACTAAAGCAACAAACTTGCAAAGTTTAACCTCTTAACCCCCACCTGAACCCAACACATTTTCTCCAGTTTGGCTTTACCCCAAAAAAAAGAAAAAGTCAAAATAGCGGCGAAAACGAGACATAAAGGGTGAAAATGCAACTGACAAATAAATAAAAAAGACGAAAAGGCGGCAAAAAAATTGGGGTCGACCCATCATTCCAACACCCCTCCATTGAGACTCTACTCTCCTTAAAGAGCAACTAAACACCAAATCAAGTTTTTTTACTGATAAACTGTCTCAATGGGCGTCTCATAGTGTTGTCCACTGGTCCCTGACATTATTCTGACATTATAGCGCAAACATGTGTTAAATCCTAACTTTGGCCTGAAAACCAATGGGTTGCGCCCCCTTCAGGGTAAACTCTGCTACTAAATTAGAATTTCATGATTGACTGGAGACGTGTCCACGGCCTCCACAGAACGTCATAAGCCGCACCAGCTCCACAGGTGCTGCCAATGGTCCCGCCCATTGTCCTGCCCCTGTACCTGTGGTTTATAACCAAGTCCCTCCCACGTAATCTGTCTGCTGTGATTGTGCCAATGCAAAGGCCCACACACTCACCCCCCGCATGTCACCCCCAAACTTTCGACCTTTCGAGGCAATTTTTGACTTTTGTTTGTGGGTGGGGAAAGGCTTTGGCACGCTCGTTTGTACTCTTTAAGGTTAGGGCTAGGGTAAGGTTAGGGTTAGTTCTAGTAGGCTCACATATTTTTAATAATTATCTTATGTGTCGGAACGGCAGGACGTTTCACAAAAGATAAAAGTGTCCCAACTCCAACAAAGGGGTAAAAATAATGTCAGAGTGCCGGGACGTTCGATATAAAAAATGGAAATGCCCCCACTCCGACAATTAGACCTCAATGTCGAAATGGCGGGGTGTAACCCCAAATAGTGAGAAAAATGCATCAAAAACGTGACAAAAACAGCAATGAAAAAGGGTAAAAAACACAACAAAAAAGTGACGACAACGTGGTAACAACGCATGGAAAAATCTTAGATCACTTTAGTAGGTCGCTTTCAAATGAGGCATGAACCTCTTAATCCCCACCTTAACCGAGTGCATTTTCTCCAGTTTGGTAAGTCTCCAGTCAAGAAGCTGGAGAAAATGTGTTCAGTTAAAGTGGGAGGTAAGGGGTTAATACAACTTGGTCCTTTGACACTAAAGTCAAGCTTTAGCCTGGACTCCTGTACTGCTGCTTTATTAAGAGGAAATACTGTGGACATAGTGACTATGTGATTATTTACTGTAACGCAAAAAACAAAAAAGTAGCCAAAAAGAGAGAAAACGTCTCGGGGGGAGACTCGGCTCATCGTTTACTAAAATAAGTACAGACTCGTTCACGACCGACCATCACTAATACTTTGACTGACCTACTTTATATTTGATTGAAGTAAAAGAATATTTAAACCTTTTACAGAACTGAAGAAATTAAGTACTCTGATCTCATCTGTCTCTAACTCAAAAGTATTGTAAGCGTTTGAGTAGGAGACGTTGAAACACGGTGGAAACATAAAAAGCTGCCCTGAAAGTTTCCGAACATGAAATGCCACTGCTGAATTATGCTATAAAGATGACAGGATGAAACATTGGACAAAAAAAGTGAGTGCGGTGCTTTTGTGGGTCAAAAAGACACGGTAATGGAGAGTGCATTAATAACAGAGCAGCGAGGGCAGACAGCGACACTGTCCCCGCGCCGCGCTCCCTCTCAAAGGTCAGCGTGTCCGCGGCACTTACGGCTAACAGGAAAATGAGAATTCCCCTCTTAGTCTAACGCCGCTGGCCCGGTCAGAGGAGGCGACCGAGAGGCCGGCGGGACATGTCGGACTTTAGGAGAGCCATAGTTTATGAATGAGGCGCAGTGTTTCCAAAGTTAACTGGATTGAACTTCACAGTTACTGGATTAGTCTGTGCTCTGGGTTTTTAGCGTCATCGTACAATCATATATTTTTTTTTACAATATTGTTCTGAAATCAAAAACAGACCTAGAGCTGTGTTTCAACCCATTGATACTGAACTGCATCTGAATAAATCCCACGACCAAGGCTGGGTACAGTTTAACAACACCAGAATGGTATCGGAAAAAAAGTTAAAGGGGGGGTATTATGTAAAATCGACTTTTTCAAGCTTTATATCATGTTATTATGTCATTCCCTCATTAAACACATGCCTGGAGTGTTGCCTTGGCTCATTCACATATTTTGAGTAATCAGTAAAAACTTAGACGGCAGCCATTTTAGGTGTAGCTATGCCTCAGTCCTCCTAGGAACGCCCCCACCTCCTGGAGACGCTTCTGGACCTTTTGTCACCAGCCAAGCCACCAACCACTGCTCCTCAGCTCAGCAGAGCCCCCTCCCCGCACAGTAGTGTTGTTTAGATGCCACAGCAGTGTGCTGAAGGGGGCGTGTCGGAAAGCTTCTTAAAGAGACAGAGGCCTATTTCAAGACGTTCAGTACAGCCATTTTGAGAGAGCAATTTTATTCAAGGCAGTTATTTTAATTTACTGCATATACAGACCAACAGAAGGTTACGTCATCATTGTAGTATGCTATAGACTGGTGCTATGTGATTGAAAAAAGCATCGATAAAATGAAGGTATCCTTGTAGGGTGGCCTTAACTTTATGTTGATGTTTTATTGATTGATTTGATCTGTTTTCTTGTAATTTTATGCAACTGTGAAGCACTTTCATTTCATTTCATTTTATTGAGAGCCCCATTAGCTCCTGACTCATTGCAGGAGCTATTCTACCTGGGGTCTCCTTCATTTTCATTACAAATGTTTACATGACAAAACACAAACAAGACAACAACACACACACACACACACACACACACACACAAAACCAACCGTGGGAGCTCAGTGTGAAACCAAATAAAAACATGTCGCTGGCCACACAGCACAACCGCCCAACTCATCCTTGCCTTGCTTTTGGAAAACATGTAAAAAGACGTTTTATAGGAAACACATTGTTTTTCCTCATTGCCGTTCCAACAATACAAAATGACCTAGGCAATTATACCAAGCAGCAAAACGATATCACATAAAACCAAAAAGAACTGTCAGTAGATATGTAGAGTCGACCTAAAACAGCAATAACAGCATTTTTATCATTATCACCATTTCCATCTGACAAAGTAAAACCAACAATCCATTACCTAAACAAAAGTAAAACATTTACAGTAATCACAAACATTTGGAGTTTTGTATGAAGCATGAATCTCAACAACTCGACTCTATAGTCATCGCTCTCACACTTTGAATTGCCTTGTGTCTGAATTGTGCTCTACAAATAAACTTGCCTTACCTTACCATACGTCCCGAAAATTCCAGGCTCCCGTCCCAAATCCCGAATCCGACCCAAATTGTCCCGAAAAATATTTTTAGAATGTCGAAAGTGCTGTGTGCGCTCTTAAAATGGAAGAGGGTCTTGATCTGGACGAGCTCTACAACAAAACTGCGCTCTGAAGAATGTTCTAAAGTAGGGGTCCCCAACCTTTTTCCTGTTCCGGACCGGGGGGAGCTCACTTTGAAACATGTGCGTAAAATGGGTCACGTTTTTTAAAGCATGGAGCGCAGCCCTTTGATCGCAGCGCAGCTACAGCAGGACCGCGGCACTTTCTCTCCTCTTTCTCTTTCTCTCTGTTCACTTAACAGCGGGACAAATGCAACTCTGTCCTGTGAAAGCGTGAAAGGTTGTGAGGAAAAGTTGTGATGAGCTGAGGGGGAAGGCAAAAGGGAGAGAGATGCTCTGTGGCCCAGGTGACAGACAGAGCTGCGTTGATTCTGTCTGTAATAAAACCAGATGAACTCGAGTCTAAAGGATTTCTTCGACTTTCTATCAGGATCATTATATATCTATGGATGAGCTTATTGGCTTGTGGACAGGCCAAAGATCAATAGGATAAAATGCGTTAATAAAGTACAGGTGCTCGTCATAATTAGAATATCGTACTTCTGTTATTCAACTTAAATTGTGAAACTAATATATGATAGACTCATTACATGCAAAGTGAGATATGTATAGCCTTTATTTGTTATCATTTTGATTATTATGGCTCAGCCTGTAAAAACCCCAAATTAAAATTAGAATATTTTGTAAATGGACTGTAAGCCATAATCATCAAAATTATAACAAATAAAGGCTTGACACTTGTCACTTTGCATGTAATGAGTCTATATCATAGTTTCACATTTTAAGGTGAATTACAGAAATAAATGAACTTTGTCATGATATTCTAATTATATGACGAGCACCTGTATTTCCTATTTCTCGGTGGCCTAATGCCTGCCTTAAAATGTTTCTTTTTGTAACGTATTCCATTAGTTTGATTTGCAGTTGTGTAAAATGTAAATGTGGTATTTCAGGGCAACTCACCTGGTCACCCTATATCGAAGGCAGGTACAAAAAAATACAATAAAAATTAAGATCCAAGTCTTGATGCAGGGAGTATCTATTTTTTTCCCTATGTTTAAAAAATAAAATAATTGCCCAATGTTTGCCGGTGTAGGTACCATATTTACTCAGCTGCAAAATGTGCTCGGGTCTACTAGCTAGTAGTCTGATTGGCTGTTTTTCTCGCTAACGCAGAAGTGTATGTCCGAGCTCATTTAACAGCTATTTTGATCTTTTTATAATTATTTAACAGAGTAATTTGATTCTTAACCCCCAGTCGATTTACATAATTGTTTAACTCTAACGATATATATTGAAATAAACATATATTTTTGTTCTAGAGTCTGATCTAGGCCTACATTATTTTATTTAATGTAATTATTTTTCTTACAAATATTATTTTATATTATCAATTTAAGAGAACCAATTAAATTAAACAGGCACATTAAAACAAAACAAAAACAAGAGCGTTACACTCACTACAGACAGAGTAGAGACAATGAGGACATGTCAGTATATATACACTTTTAGACAAATAGAATCCTTATATAAAGTACAAATTTTTGCCAAAAAACCTGTTTCGTACCACCACTGCCACATTCTTGAGACGTACAACCTTCTAAACTTCGAAAATTTTCAATACTTTAAATTTGCTTGGTCTACAAAATACTCAATGGACTTGCACCACCGCCATTAAGGGAATTCGTAAAATTGAAATCCTCTTCTGGCAGAGCCACTTGGTCTATGGTTAGAGGAGACTGTGAAGTGCCTTCAGACGAACCACCTTTGGCCAGACTGTTCTTTCAGTCAGGGGCTGTAACATCTGGAAAAGCAGCCCTCTCACTATAAGAGAATGCAACACGTTTAACACATTTAGGACTCAATTAAAAAACTTGAAATCCAATCAACGATGTGCTCATTAGACCCTATACAGATCTCCTGCTGCAGGACTGACCCGAGTGTCAGGATCCTCTGCATAGATGTTGCTGTGTAAATAATAATTGTACATATTTATCCTTGTAATGTCTGTTTGAACTGTATGACCTGCCCTTGCACCAAAATCTCCATTCTATTGTGCAAGTCACAGAACGAACATTCAGATGTTATTAATGTATGAATTGTATCAACATTTGTTATGTAAGTATGTAGCCTCAACTTTTAAATTGTTTTATGTTTATAATTGTTGTTGGCATTATACACCTGTTTAATGCCAACAGTTGAAAACTAGCTTTGCAGCTAATACTGACACATTTACAGAAATGTTCATTAATGTGTACTGTCCCTGTCAAATAAACTAATAAATAAATAAATAAATAAATAAAATACAATAATAACCCTCTAAGCAGAAAATATTCTCATCCAACTGATTTTGTGACGTCTGTAAAATAAGGTCTTAGCAATGGCATTACAGCCACACCAGAACCTGCTTTTACCCTGGATCCTCTGGTCATAACATCACTATGCATGAGAGGCTACTCTCCACACCTTCCCAGAAACAAAGATTCAAGATTTAGGATTTATTTTATTTGTCTTGGACACACGCAGGCTGCCACATACAAACACATTATGACAAGACAATATCAAACCAGCCAATCAGACTGCTAGCTAACGTCATCAACCTTCGGCGGCAGAAGACCTGAGCACATTGTGCAGCCACCCCCCCCATGTGTTTTTTTATTATGTACGACCTGGCAGCTCGCTGTGGAGACGGACAATAGTTGGACTATATTTCTGGGAGGAAAAGGGTTGAACTGTGAAGGGAACTACCTGCTCTGGACAACTGAACTAATGCTGAGACAAGTAAAAGCTAATTCATTATAAATGTAGGAACTATTGCTGGAATGATTCTCTTCCTCCTGAGAGAGGAGGTTTGAAGCAGCTGGACCTCTTATCTCTCCTACGCCGTCAACACTTCCCTTCAAGGCCAAGCCACGGAGCTAAACCTGATAAGGACTGAGCTCTCTGGGTCATATTTTGCAAAACACTGACTTTCAGACTGTAAATAACCGCACACACATACCACCTCCCTAACCACGCCCCCGTCGTTCTGCGTCTGCCTCAACATGTTTCTTCAGCCCCGCCCCCTGGTCAATGGCCAGTCATCATGTATTTCCCATGTCTTGATGTTTCTATATATTTGCTTTGCCTTAACTTAACCTGATTGTAATTTCGCATATCTTCTTTGTAAGGCGCATTGAGTTGCCTTGTGTACGAAATGCACGGTATAAATAAAGTTGCCTTGCCTTGCCTTTTTTGCTCATTATTCCCCAAAATGATTCACTATTTTCACAGGTCTTGACATTGGAGATAAACCCAATATTGTAAAATTGCATATCTTCGTATCAGAACCCAGCCCTACCCACGAGTTTCGCCTGCTGGAAACATCATAAAATAGGGCCTAATTATCGGCCTTGTGTAACTGCTTTTCTACACCGACTCTTGACAAAAACGGCACAAGCCAAATAACAAAAGCACAAATTGTAATCCATTCTCTCACTCTTAAAAAGCCCACAATCGCGCGTGCACTTTCCCATCTGCGCTCGTTTGTTACCGAACTACTTCTCGACACCACTCCACCGTTCCGCCACCGCGCTCGCTTCTCCTCACCGCTCGCCGCCGGTGCATCAAACGCGGCCCTCCAATCCCCCTCCGCATTGATTCAGCCATTGTCTGCCCGCCGCGTGCGTGCTCATGTTGCATCATGCCCTCGGTAAACACTCCACATCTCGGGGACGGAATGGACTCGCCGTCAATTTGCGCGCACCTGTGGCACGGCGCTCCATCGGCCGGGCTCTCTCCAGCTGCTCCTCGTTACCCCGAGTCTCCGCGCCTCTCTGCGGAGTGCGTTTTCGCTCTCCTCTCGCTGGAATGCTAATGGCACAGGCACACACAAAAAAACAGGTGAAATGCAGAGCTGAAAATTTGGAGGGGGCACAGCTGAACTAAATAATAATGTTTTGCCATCGGGAGAGAGGATGCGAGCGTATGTTCAATCAAAAAGGGATTTGCGGGCGAGTTCGAGCGGTGTAATTTTCCCATCCGGGCCGTACTTGAAGAGAGCTGTGTTTTCTAAGCAAACCTAGCTCAATGTTTAGCTTCATCTGATGCTGTATTGTCTGGCTCCTCCGTGATCTTATGTATCTTTTCTTTCATATTAAAGGAGACACATCTTGCAAAATCGACTTTGTGGAGCTTTTAATGACATGTTGTTCTACTCAGGTTGGACGATTACGATTCCTGCTCATTAATATTTAGATTCATATAGCCTACAATTAGGCCCATTCAAAATTGTTATTTCTGTTTTATATATTCTTTGTCTGCTCTCAAAAGTCTCAAAATAGGGAACGTGAGCTGGGTTTAGACCGTCGTGAGACAGGTTAGTTTTACCCTACTGATGATGTGTTGTTGCAATAGTAAAAGTTCCCTAAAAGTTCCCTAAAAAGTTTTCAATTAGTTCAAAATGCGGCTGCAAGATTGTTAACGCGTACAAAAAGAAGAGAACACATTACACCTGTGCTAAAGTCACTCCATTGGCTTCCTGTTGAGTTTAGAATCAAATTTAAAATCCTGCTCCTCACATTTAAAGCCATAAAGGGTTTGGCTCCGCTTTATCTCCAAGACGCTATCGTTCCATACCAGCCAACCAGAGCACTCCGCTCTCAAAATTCAGGGCTACTAGTGATTCCTCGGGTCTCCAAAATTACTGTAGGAGGAAGAGCCTTTAGCTACCAAGCTCCGGTTTTATGGAATAAACTCCCAGCTCACGTTAAAGAAGCAGACACAGTCCCTACATTTAAGACTAGGCTCAAAACGTACCTTTTTGAATTAGCTTATGATCAGGTCAGTTAGGTAAAGCTCTAACCCACAGCCTGAAGTAAAAGCTGCCTTAGGAGAAACACTGCTGTGGGAAGTACGGTACACTGAGCGCTATCCTCTTCTTCTTCTTACTACAAACTTTGTCTTATTATGATACAATATTTATCTTATCTGTAGTCTGTTCATTACTATTCACATGGTGTCTCCTGTCCCACTCCCCCTTGGGAGTGCCTGTCTAGATCGAATGGAGGAACCCGGCTGAACAGAGGAACCCGGCTGAACGGAGGAACCCTGCCTACTGGATTGACAACAAGGACTGGATGGTCTCGATCCTGGTCCTTCTGCTGAGGGGATCCCATCGGCCTGGGTCTCTATAGCCTGTCCGTCCATGGGAGTGGATCTTTCCAGCTCCTGTGGTTCTCCCCGAGGTTTCTCGTTTCTCCCACCGGGTTTTGAGTTTTTCCTTGCCGTGCTGGAGGGTCTAAGGACAGGGGACACCCACGCCGCTCGTCGCCACCTACTGCTGACGCTCTTTTGGACATTATGTTTGCTTGGATACTTGATTTAAATGTTGTAATCTGTAAAGCACTTTGTGATGCCTTTGGTATGAAAAGCGCTTTATAAATAAAGTTTGATTGATTGATTGATTGTTCCCTCGTCAGAAACAAAGCTGGAGAAGTATTTCACAACAAGCACGGGAGGCCATTTCTTTACATTGCACTATTCATTCACTCCATTCTCGGTGGTGGTAAGCTACTATTGTAGCCACAGCTGCCCTGGGGTAGACTGACGTAAGCGAGGCAACCAGTCTGCGCCATCGGTCCCTCCGACCACAACCAACCACTCACTCACTCACTACATTCGCCCAGTAAGGATGGGAATCTTAGGTCCGATATGATTCACATCTCGATACACTTGCCACGATCTGATTCATTTAAGATAAACCTGGCGACACCAGAGCTGCGATTGATCGTAAATGAAAAGCTGCTAACTGATATAGCTTCACATATTGGGCTTTCAATTGGTGAGAGTATTGCATCCTGCATTGAGTCACGTCTGAGTACTGCACCTAGTGCAGTGGGGGCATCGGTAAATGACCCCTCTTTATTGAAGGTCCAGGACGTTAAAGAGCCTGTGAGTTTTAAAGGGGATGGTAATGACACATGTTCTGTTCAGGAGTGGGAGGTTATGATGCTGTCATATATGAAGAAAAGGGGCATCCCTGTGTCTGGTCAAGCTGATGAGGTGCTGTCAAAGCTCACGGGGAGGGCGTGTGAAGTGGTTAAAGTGGGTATACGTAGTAAGTGGGTGTTGACCCTGACTGACGGCCCGGAGCCCATTTTTGAGTTATTAAAGCAGCACTTCAGTACTGACCTCTAGTTTACCATTAGCTGACCTTTATGCAACAAAACCCCCTCTGGTGAACTACCCCTTGACTACTTGCTAAGGCTAAACAGAGCCCTGGAGGTGACTGAGGACTATTTGAAAAGGCAAAATAAGACATTTGACTATCTATCACGTGATTTGGCTGCCATGTTCATTCAAAACTGTCCCGATACTGAACTGTCACTCATTTTCAAGTGCAGACCACTGCAAGAATGGACTGTAGCTGATATTCATGATAAATTGGTTGAGCACTGTAGAGACCATAAGCAGCTGAGCAGAAAATAAACACTGTCTTGTATTCGCAGCACCAGGAGGTTGCTGCTCCTGTCCAGAGTGCCGCTAATGCAAAACCATCAGAAGCTGCCGTTGTGGCGCCGCCTTCTGCACAGCAGGCAGAGGGTTCACCTGACCGCCTGGACAGAGTTGCCCTGCTCGAACGTGTACTTGCTCAGCAATCACAGCAGCCTAAATATGTCAGTAAGTACACTGCACGCTGCCAGCCCTCCAAAGTCAAGCCCCTATAGCGCCCTGTGCCGTGTGCAGTGATAATGGCCACACTACTCAGTATCACTGCAGGTCCGACCGTCTGTGCTTCACCTGTTTCGCACCTGACCACACGTGCGCTGAATGCCCAAATGCTGTCAGTAAGCCTGGTGTTGTTAAGTCTACAGTGCAGCAGCAGGAAAACTAGCTGGCCTGCATGTGGGAGGGGCAAGTGTTGGGCCTAAAAATGATTCCCCTAATGTTAATGTGAGTGATGAAGTCGAGTTTATCTATCAAAGTATTTGCAAAGAAAGAGAAATGGGACGCACACCCGTAGTTCAAAATGTTCAGAGACTTCAGCAGCATGATGAACTGTTCTATGAGAATGTAACACTGAGCGGGAAAGTGACAGTCTCTGCTTTATTAGACAGTGGTTCAATGACCTGTACTCTGAGCGCTGGTCTTGTCCCTCAGTTGCTACAGCGAGGTGTTATAGATCCCGCCCTCTGTGATACGGACGCTGTGTTAATTGGGTGTGAGGGGTCCAGAACTCTACCTGTGGGTGTGTGCCATCTCAAAATGGAAATGTATGGCTGCATTGTAATTGTTCTGACTCTAGTTGTCAACAGTGTTGGGTAAGTTACTTTGAAAATGTAATTAGTTACATTACTTAGTTACTGCCCCAAGTTACATTACTTTTGGATTACTTTGTGTCACAAAGTGGCGGCACGGTAGTACAGCGGTTAGTGCTCGTGCTTCACAGCTAGAAGGTCCGGGTTCGATTCCCACCAAGGCCGGGGCCTTTCTGTGTGGAGTTTGCACGTTCTCCCCGTGTCTGCGTAGGTTTCCTCCGGGTACTCCGGTTTCCCCTACCACTAAAACATGTACAATAGGCCCGGATGAATGAGAGTGTGTTTGAGAGTGCGCATGGGGGACGACGGATGGAAATTAGCCCAAGGCTACAATCCGGTGTGGCTTGTTCATTAACTTGCACTGTCCCTACCAAAATAAACCAATAAACAATAAACAAACAAAAAAGAGAACAGAATCAAGTTTGTATGTTTGCTTCATCAAAGCCATTTAAATAAAATGTTCAAAACTGGCTCAAATGGCATAACATTAACATGAAAATAATTACTATAGCAGCCAGGACAATTAAATTAAGGCAGTTTAGTCATCAAGACTACTGGCTGGTATTGTAAACAAACATTTTTAAATAATAAAATAAAACTCTATGTAAACAACAACAACCTGAGTTTCATTTTAACATATCAAAAGTGCAGAAAGTAACAGTTTAACTGTTGTAACAACTAACTCTAATGTTGTTGTTTTTCAATGTAATGGTTGTACCTGAGTAGCAATACTTTCTCAAATCGTTTGGCTGACAACCTATTCCTTCTTGGAGTTAGCACCAGGCTGAACAGCCTCTCTACTGGGGCAGTGTTGCTGTGTTCAGTTTTAGAAATAAGGCCTTAATGTTTGGAAACTGGTGGAGAATGTCTATTTCGCAACCTGACTGGAAATAACTAAAGACTTCACTTTCACAGTTACGAGAAGCTGGAAGGTCATCTTCGAAAGCAAAAAAGTCCATTTCACCTTTGTTGGAGGAAAAAGAAGCCTGTAGTTCAGAATCAGATGGGTTCACCTCTTGTGTGTCCATTGAAGATCAGCATTCTGTGATCAGCAGTGTCTTTAAAGAGTCCTTCCTCTGCTCTTCTTTCAGCCACCTCAGTTTGAACTCTGGCAGTGTGACAGCAGCAAGTTGAGCATTCTTGTTTTCCAGCACAGACCCAAATCTGGTCTTGATGGCCTGCATGTAAAAAGAGTACAACAGCACAAAAAATAGTGCATTATTTCTTTTATAGTTTAAACTAAGGTAAAGTATACATACCTGCACAATGACATCTGGCAGACCAGTCATTCTTGAAAGTCGAAACGTACTGCAGGCTGTCAAAGGTTGACTAACTCACTTTCCATCTTGCTGTAGCACTTCTCCAGATAGTTTACAAATGTTTTTCTGTCGCTTGTCCAATCCATCCGCAGTTTGTGTTTTGCGTAAAATGTTTCTGAAAGACGGCGCGTCAGTAGAAATAGAAATGGGCAGCATCTCTTCTACAATGTAACGCCACTACAAGTCTATTTATTTCAGTCTTTGAGGTTACCCGACAGCGTAATTCAAGTCGAGGTTGCTTATATCGTGTTGGTAAAGCATTACTTAGTAACGTGTTACACCCAACACTGGTTGTCAATGGCCAGAGCGAAGATCTAATTGTTGGCAGTAACCTGTTACGGTACATGATCAGTAGACTAAAAAGGGATTTCCAGAGCCAGTGCTCTTCAGTGCTCAGCTGAGGGAGTGATGCAGAACAGAGACCGTTGAGTTTAATGGCAGGAGTAGAAACTGAGGATGTCTCGGATGTGATCGGAACCGGCAACCTCAGGAAAGCTGTTACTCTGGAGCCTATGACAGAGCACCTAGTGTGGGCAAAGCTGCAGTACGTGGACAAACAGTTGGCTGGTAGTGAAGTTATTGTCGAGCCAACAAGTGCTAAATCCAGATAAACGCTAACTAACTAACACACATATCAAGTAAGTTTATGTTTCTCTTACTCTTTAGCCCAAAACTAAATACAAAATGTATCGTGAATCTAGCATGTGTTGACAACTACAACAAATGTAAACGAATGAAAACACTGTGTAAGCAGCACATTTCTGGAAAATATAGCTCAAGTACATTTGAAATAATGGCACTAATATACTGTAGCTTGTGTTATTTGATTTAACATATAACTGTCAGATGATTTAAAAATGCTAGCATAATTTAATGAACATGGTAAGTTTAGTACCATGTTATTTTAGTAAATAATTGCACTGTATGTCACAGGCCAAAATGTAAATCATTTTTTTGGTCAAACCCTGTTGACTCTATTACTTTATTGCGCTATCTGGTATCACTCATATATGCTGCTCACACGTAATGCACCTACACATCTGTAAATACATTCATGTTGTTCTATGTCATTGTTGTTGTCATAGTTTAGATTGAATCTTCTTTATGCATGCCCTTATAGTTTTAAGTTTTTATAGTTTAGTTTTTATAGTTTATTATTTATCAAAGTTATGTTTTATGTTTCATGTTGCACGATTGAACCAAAAATAATTCCTAGTTGTGAACCTGTTCACTAACAATGGCCAAGAAAACAATTCTGATTGTGACTAACAGCTCCTCAATCTGCAGGTTCAGCCTGAAGCCCAGACGCCTCCTCCTGACGTCCTCACTTCTCTGTGGGGGATATTGGTGCTGCTTCCCAGCGTTGCAAAGAAAACATTACATTGAATAAAAGGAATATTGCACAAACAGTACGCTCAAGTCCTTATTATGACTATCTGATGCTGATGGTGTTGACGCATTGTGGTTGTTCTTTTGCTTTTGCAAATAGATATGTAGTTTTCCAACATATAATTAGTGTAACTTTCCATAAGTGGATATTTGTGACGATGCTGATGGAATCCTCCTGGAATCCTTCGACGTCCGCATAGTAAAGTGAAGATATCACTGCGCGGATGTCTAACTATTCCTGGTATTATTACGCCTTACAATATAGTTCCCCTTTTTATCCGCTTAAAAAATCCACATTGTTTAATTTTGTGTAATTATACTTTATAGGGTAACACTTCACGTAACCATATTTAAATAGGGAAAACGTGGAAGAGCTTGGTAGCTTCTATCTTCACCTCGTTTGGAGCTATAGAGGAGAAGAGAGAGGCTAAATGCTAACGCCGTCTGTGCTGTGTTTACGTGAGGGGGCACGCGCGAAGACCAGACAGGTACAGATGAACTCGTCTAAGCTCAGGTGAGAACATATCTCAGTATGTAAAAACGGTGGCCTATTCCTTTAAAGTGCACTTAACAACCAATATCTAAAACTGCAGTTGTAAAAAAAAATGTTTTTCTCTTTTATTTCTGTTGTTGTAAATATTTTGTTATCCACTTCCTTTAATACATGGTACCTGCACCAAACTTAATTTTCTGGTTCTGTGTCTTTAATTACTGTCTGCCAGCTCCAGATCTAGATCTTCTGTTCCCCACTTTTGTTTCCCCATTAGCTTTATACTCAACACAATATTAATTCCCAACTTATTGGTATTAGTAACTCATTAATATATAATAGCGAGCCCGATAGACCCGCTACACTTCCGAGGTCTGACGGGATTGGGCATAGCAAAGGCGTTATGGCCAAGAAGTTTATGTCAAGAAATTTGGAAAAAAATTAAAAAGAAAGAAAGAATGAAAATAAATCATAAACTAAGTGGGGAAATTGCAAAATATGGGGAATGTAGGAAAAAAATTAAAAACATAAAAAACGCAGGGAACAGAGTGGGAAAACGTGGTAAGTGTTTTTTCTGCCCTTTGTCTGTTCAAGACAAAGCACTGTAACTTTACATGTTTGCATATTTCTGATGGTTTGCAAAAATAGGGATCCTAATAAAACAACAATAAAACATTGTTATCGAGAAAGTCCACAAAAGTATTGAGACATCCCTTTTTGTCAATATCACCCAGCCTTAAGTCCAGTGGACAATAACAAACACAGAAATAGCGTAGCCATAGCTCCCCTCTCTCATTTCCCCATCCTTACCTCGGGACAAACAACAAAACACAGGCCAGAGTGAGCCTCACGCAGACCAAACAGGACAAAATAATATCTCGAAAATGTCATTAGAAAGGTGTGTTTTTTTTTGCCAGATCCTTAGTTAATTACTGTAACCTAAATGTTTGTAGATTGTGTTCAGAATCAGAACAACATAAATATGCATCGACACTGTGAGTCATCAAGCGTATGCAGAAATAGAAAGCCTTGAAAACGCAGAAGATCTACTAGTAGGAGATCCGCGGTGTAGCTTCTGCTGCCGCTGAGCAGTAATGGTTTCAATTTTTTTTTTTTTTGCCGCTCACATACACAACTGCACAATACATTTGGAAACCAGCGCCGGGACATGTGCAATAATGAAAGGAAATACCACTGCAGGGATGTGTTGGGTGAGATAAAACACACAACAATGCTAAAAGCTCAGAAAAAAAGTAACTGTAATGTAGGTCTTTCCCTATGTTTTTATATAGTATAAGATGATCTCGCCGTTCATTCACCAGTGTAGTTACACCAATCAGGGCATACCACAAAAAATCCTTAGCTACAAGTGCAACACATTCATTCCCCGCGGCAATCCGTGACTTCAGCGTGCTCCTAAAAAAAAAAACGGCAGCAGTCGACGCTCTCGCTCCCTCGTGCCCTGGCATATCATTAAATAAGTGCTCGCTGATTGTGAGCGCGAGAATAAAAGTGCGTTGCCATCTGGCTGAGGTAGGGGTCTTGATAATGAAGGCAACAACAGTGCAGCGCGCCGTTCAAGGGAAAAGCCCTCGATGCGCAAATGAAGTCTGCAGGCAGGAGACTTTTGACTGGGGAAAGCGCGCGCCGTTTCTAAGGCCTAGCCATGCTGAACGCCTCTAATCCCCCCCGCCGCACGCCACACACACTCACGGGCATTAGCGTTTCTTTGTGAAGAGGTGGAGAGGACTGGAGCGCAGCGAGAAGGGTCCAAAACAGGCCGATAATCCCCCAAAGTCTTCAGGAAGTCGATTGTCTTCGAGTTGCCGGGACTTAAACTTTCTTGTGAGTGGTTTGAAGACGCTTTAGTAGAAAGCCAATGTCAAAAATCCGCAAATTATGGTTTTAGAGCCACAGGCGGCTCTCTGTCCTTGCTCTTGCTGTTTTGAAAGGATTGTGGGAACAGGCCAGAACCGACTCCCAACAAATAAATACTGTTTAAGCGGACCTCTCTTTCATAAATAAGATAAGAGATCATTATTGTTTGTCCCAATAGAGGCAGAAATTCATTTTTGACACGGTTTTAAAGGCATTCAATCATTAAAAAAGCAAAAAGCAAATGTAGTGAAGTGAAGTCATATGCACTAGTGGCCAGCAGGTGGCAGTACCACGTAGTATAAAAGTGCCCCTCCTTCGCCTGTTTGCCCCATAGACTGTTAAAAGAATAGACAGCTCCTCCTCACTCCTCCCCGTTTACCATAATGACCACTTTCCAGGGGGAAATCATGGCGGATTTACAGACTCCTCCTCCCCAGCTCTGACGAAGCATGTTCCTAATAAGGGCAAAAGGGCGGGATCTCACTGTAAACTCGGCCCTTGCGTGACGTGTAGCTCGCGCAGCTCCAATGCCAACAGTCCGACCTCCGTTAAGTAGGAGATTAAAAAAATATATTTCGAAAACCAGCCTGGTTTCTATTTTTTGACTAACCCAGCGTTATCTCAGGAGGAATATGTAGCCATATTAAGTGTTGAAAAAATTGAAACCAGGCATTAAAGTTGTTTTTAACGTGTCTAAAGTCCAATGCTTTTCAATGGGGGCCTAGCGGCCAAATGGAGGTACTACAGCAATGGAAGAGCAATGGCGGCCTCCAGTGTTTGCGGTCACAAAGCAGAGCAGCTAGCGGCCATTGGTTTGCCCTCTCTCTCACACTTCCTGTTTGGCAGGGCGTGGCCCCAGGTTGTCTACTGGGCCATTGTGCCTCTCAAAATATACTAAGTTTAGCCGACACTAATGTAACTTTCTGTGTAGTGCTGTAACAAGGCACAGAGCCTGTGATGCACCCTGTCAGGCTGATCTTTGGGCACTGCTAGTTCTGGGAAGCCGGGGTCTTTTGGTGTAGCTGGTTGCTGGACGTCAAGTCACAACTGGGGTCCTCCGTTGTAGCTGGCTACAGGCTGGTCGTGCAAGATTTCTGGCTTGTTGTGGGCTGGCATCGTGTGTGTTCACTACTCCCAACCCCAGGAGTGAACTTTGTAAACTGACTCTAATTTCTAACTTTTAGGCTCCATTTTACAGCACTGGCCCAGTTTTCCTGCTGTCTTGCCTCCATGCTCAATGTTTTTAAAGAGAACTCAAAACTGAACTGAACTGTAAATCAAATGGGTTTAACCTTACTGTTTGTAGAAATGAATTTGCCAAGTTCTGTCACAATTAACGGAAACAGCAAATTAATATATACATACAATATACTTTTAAACCAAATAAATGTCATATATTTTCATACTGGAATGTCTCTGCCTCTTACCAATGTATGAACCTGTGTGCCTAAAGCACTTTTCCCTTTCCCAGCTGGTCTGGGTGGTGGCGTCTGGTTTCTTTTCATTTTGTTTGTAACAAGAAATGGCATCTATTATCACTTTCCTTGCCACACAAACAGCAATTTACACACAATGCAAATACATACAAATATAGGCTGCTGTGCTAATGCAGATGCTGCTTGTTCATCATTATTGCAGATGGGATGAATGATTTTTTTTTGTGAGTGTTTTTATTTGCTAGTGGGACCTTGTATCTTTACTTGAACTCATGTCTCTGTAATTTAATTGTAACAATGAAATACATGCACTAGAACTGGTCCAGTTTCAGTTCACGGCGTGGTTTACAGCTTCAGCACAGCCTGATAGAACACATAAGGCTCAGAACCAAAACGGTGTTGACAGTTTGGGGTTTTAACAATTGTATGCAGTCAGTACAGAACGAAGCGCTGACACTGTAGAAGAAGAAACAGCTAAATTAAACATTTGCCGAAGGATTACTCGAAACTATGTGGAATGCTATTCCAAGTCTGTCTTTGACAAAGGAACATTATCACATGAAGTCGTTTTTTCTTTCTTTTTGCATGATGTGTCCGATTTAAATCAATTCAAATCTTTGCAGGATCCTCCAATAGTTCCCTGATCCTTTACCCCCCCCCCAAAATAATTCTTCTGAACGTTGGATAAATTTAAGAACATCTTTTGGTCTAATTTGGATTCACCTTTTTAAACCTTATTTAAGGGACAAACAAGGAGGTATCTGGGCCAGACTCACAGCTAAGCCACACATGTCTTCTATAGTTCTGGCTAATGGACATTCACGGGACAATAGAAACAGATTAACTGCTAAGCTCCTCCCAGAAGATGGTCAAAGACTGTTGTGGAGCGAACATCCAGGGAATTTCCGAGATGCCCTGATGTGTGGTGGAATACAGTCGTTATTTTAAACAGCGTTTTTCCCATTTGAATTAGATTGTGTTTGATAAATTGAGTTTTTCTCAGTAAATCCTGCCTAAAAGCTGTTGTGTGGTTGAATGTTCCATTTTGTTGGAACTACAGCTTCAATCTTGTAAACTGAATAAGTTCATAATTAGAATCGACGTCTGCAAATCTAAACAAACTGTGTGGATAAAGTTTTGAAGTTTAACGCAACCGAACACGTCAGGCTCCAAATCCTATGATTTATTTTGCTTTAAACATAAAATAAATGGTTAAATCAAATGTTTAAGGAAATCTAATGACATTTAAATCTAAAGCCGAATAAACTACAAAGAACGTCGCCGAAGAGATCATGATTATTTTCCGAAATGCAAACCTAGTAAATGTGTGAAATTCAGCACAAAGTTAGATGGATTAGTGAAGGCTACGTTTCTTATGCTAAATACTAAATACTACGCTGACAGAAAAGTCAAAGGGAGAGAGGGATATTGTACATCCAATTACACAATGGAGATCTTTGTTTTCACTCAAACTTGGCTGTAAATACTGTTTAAGTGGCGCTAGCCCGCAGTTAGCCTGTTAGCTTCTTCTTCATGATTCCATTCGTGTGTATTGCGCCTCCGACCCGGAGGCAGGGAAGTTGCAAGGGTGGTTTTCTGGCCAGAGACACCAGGGGAGATGAAAGACCCTCCCAATCATCCCATTAACACTTGTATTACCCCAGAGGGACTACGGGAAGGATTTATTAAGGTAAACGAGTTACTTGGTACTGCTTTAAATTTGTATCTTTTATTTGAGCTGAAACAACTAAGTAACTTTTTAATGCTGTCCCTGGACCAACAGACATCAAAACTTGGTCTCGAAAGATATATTTATTCAGTACCTGCATTTGATACTTTTATAGTTTTTTATACAAGTAGAACCTGAACTTTTTTTTCCGATACAATACTTGTATCGTCTAACAGTACCCAGACCTAGACTTGAACAAGCTGAAGATAATCCAGCAATCCAATATCACTTTAATCATGATTATGTGACGTTAATGAGTTAATATAATACTATGTTATGTTGTGCATTCGAATTCATTTATTTGACCTCAGTTCTGTTGTTAAATAGCTACAGTTAACCTTTTTACTTTCTCTATATAAAACTAAAAATGAGGAGATAAAAGCTAGCCTCCAGTTCTTCAAATATCCCAGCAAAGCAGTGACCTACATGGTTTAAGTCCGATAAAGACGAACCCATTATTAGCCACTGTACAGCCACCTGCGTCTTTCAGCGCCAGAGAACAGCGGCAACTCTATCGCAGATAAATTGTTCCGTACGAACACAAAGGCCCTCCGCTAACTGTGGGGGTCGGCACGGAGCGGCCGGAGTCTGGCTGACCAGATGTGGAGTGCACCTGCCAAACGCAGAGTGGCACTTTCATTCAGAGCCAAATCAAGTCCTGCCCTTGCCTCGCAGTCTGCAGCGAGCCGCGACTGTCCAGCCGCTGCACGGACTATTTCAAAGGCTTAAATTAAAAAAAAAGGCTTTTCGCAGGAGTGGCTTTACTTGAACCAGGAGAGACTTCAAGCCACACTGCAGAGCAATCCAGCACAAGTAAACTACGCCTTACCAAACTTTGTGATCAGTAGAGAACCATGTTTTCTGCTGCATTTTTCATGAAATTGATGCTTGTATTTTTTCTATTTACTCATTTTAAACTGTTAGCTACTGTCCCGACTTCTTTCTAGCTCTTACAAACCTTTCAGCACATCCCTGACTCGCCTCGTGCACTTTATTTCTGCTTTACGTAAAACAGATCTGGTCTTTTTCCTCACTGTGTTGTCGTCATAGACTGTACAAATAATAGACCACTCCTCCCCGTTTACCATAATGACCACGTTCGAGGGGAATTCATGGCGGATTTACAGACTCCTCCTCCCCAGCTCTGACGAAGCATGTTCCTAATAAGGACATAAGGGCGGGATCTTCACTGTAGACTCGGCCCTTGCGTGATGTGTAGCTCGCGCAGCTCCAATGCTAACAGTCCGACCCTCATTAAGTAGGAGATTTCTAAAATGTATCCTACCATAACCAGCCCGGTGCCTCTGATTGTGTCTAACCCAGCGTAATCACAGGAGGAATATCTAGCTGTAGACAGTTCAAAAAAATTAGGCACCGGGCATTAAAGTGTTTTTAACGTGTCTAAAGTGCAATGCATTCCAATGGGGGACTAGCGGCTATATGGCGGTACTACAGCAATGGCGGCCTCCAGTGTCGTCGTCGCAAAGCAGAGCAGCCAGCGGCCATTGGTTGTCGTCCCTTTTTTGACATTGTTTCAACACGTTTGTCACTTTTTCATTGCCTTCATTGTAACCTTTTTGTTGCGTGTTCATCCTCATTTTCGTCTTGGTTTGTTTTACGCTGTTTTGACACTTTTCAAGAAGCTTTTGGATTTGTGTAAGGCCAAACTGGAGAAAATGTGCTCGGTTCAGGTGGGGATTAAGAGGTTAAATCCACGTTTCCAACTTTGAGACATGAGAAGCAGCGTCTGCCATAACAGAAAAACCTTCAGTGTCACTAAACAATGAAATGGGGACTGCTTTTTCCTCTTGGAAATTCAGCACAAAGTTAGATGGATTAGTGAAGGGTACGTTTCTTATGCCAACTTAAATGACTTCATATCGGGAAAAAGGTGCTCTTGTCCAAACTTAGGGCTCATTGCCATTAAACATTGTTACAGATCTTAAACTTTATAAAAACTGATGAGAAAATAACCTGGTGTGTCAGTGAGATAATGTCGGTCTACAGGTCTGAACATTTAGTTAGGTCGTTGCTAGTTTGTACAAACATTCATTGAGACCAATTAAGTCCCATTTCTGTTTATATCAGACTTTTGCCTCAATGGGCAGGTTATCGTGGTAATCAAGACATTTCATCACAATCCGACAATTATTCAGTTTAATAAATCCCCTCAAATCCAATGACAACCACCCAATGCTAGTGATCTCCCATTGTTTTCAATGAAGCCTTCTCTGAGTGCGTTTACAAGGGCTCGAAATTCCTGGTTATTCGCTATATTCCGGTTATGGCAGTTTTCGGCATATGGTGGCTCTGCTAGATTAAAAAGTTGTAACAAAAACCAAGATGTAAAATGGATAAATTAAGTTGTAATTTAATAAAAGGAGTGGAAAAGGTAAATTTAACAAAGGAGTAACAAAATAACCAAAGGCTATATACAATATTTACAAAGATTAAACAAAACAAAGTTACTCAAACTAAACAAACTTGAACAAAATTAGGCCTAATACAAAACAAAGTCACTGTCACTTGATCACATGTCACATTTAAGTGAACATTCCAAAAAGTGACACAACTCAACACAAGTGTCCCTAGACACACACAAGCTTAGACGAACAACGAAGTGACACAGAATGTCGTACTGGTCACCAAGACCAGCAGCCTTGCTCACTAAACAAAACTAACAACGAGTGCCACATACAACTGAACACAAACAAGATGGCGTACTGGTCACCAAGACCAGCAGCCCTGAATGGTCCATGGTGTGAGCTTATTTAGGCATGGCTGCAGCAGGAGGTTGATTGGGGCCAGGTGTTCCGATACCGCACCAATCAGGACCAGGGACGAGCAGCCAACCAGAACCGAGTATGAAACGAGTCCTCCAATCCCAGACCAGGGCTCACACAGCCAGGTTTCCATGGAGGGAAAGGGGGAAATTAGCACCACACAAACAGACCCAACAAAAGGGAGGGACACTGGAGGCCTGGGGCCGTAACAATGACAGTGAGAAATCGGGAAACTCAAATTCCTTGTTTACATAATGAAATAAGGAAACCCGGCTTTTCGAATTTACATTTTTGAGCACAATACAGTGAAAATATTAAAAGCATAAATGTGTGGCTTATTGCGGGGATTGTTCTTTTGAATATCCACTTTGGGCTCAATATTTTTGCTCGTCCTCTACATCCTGAGCTACGACAGAAAGTGACGGCAGATTGTGGATAATTCCTGACCTTCCTGGGTCTGTCCTGGGTCTGTCTTTATCACCGACGCGGACCACGGAGCACTGGGAGAAGGTTAAAGCCGGGGCCGGTGTGAGAGAGTGGAGCTGATGGAGTTCACTGATAGTTAGTGGAGGAAAAACTTAATCCGGCTCTGTGTTGTGGCCGACTCCTCTCTGCGTCCGGAGGAAAACCAGCCGCCTTGAAACGGTCACCGACAGTTTTGCATAAATCCACATTACGATGCTTATTTCCATCTTAAATATTCACTACTTTTAGTTCTTTCATGGTTAAAATATAAAACTCCGTCTCCTCTTGATTCCAGAAACAGGAGCTCTTCGGACTCACCGCCGCCATGTTTGTTTACGATTAACTGCGCATGTGAAATACATGGGAAGTTTCTTAAAATCGTAAAATAGCGTTTACATACATGAAGTTATATCCCGGTTACTGACGGAAAATCCAAGCCGGAAAATCAGAGTTTCTCAAAATCGGGAAACTGTTATTTTCGGGTTTTATAATCGGGAAACTGCGTTTATATGATTTAAAGACAAATTCGGAATATTAAAAACTCCCGATAATAACCAGGAATTTCGAGCCCTTGTAAACGCACTCTCTAACGCCATCTTGATTTGTGACGCAACACCAGAGAGCCTAAAAGCAAGTCCAGAAACCGTAGGCAGGATGCAAGGGTCTGGTTGGTCTTTCACTATATTTCAAGTTTATTGGTGAAACAGGGTTAGGGAATTGGCCTTTTAACAGACAAACAAGTGTTGTGCGATGAAGGGTTTACCGAATGGATAAACTTTGGAACATGTCTTGTCGTAAACCATCACAGAAGAAAGAGAAAGAGCGCCACCTTTTGCCAAAATCAGCAGGCGAGCCACTGACGAGAAGTTTGCTCTAAATGTTACTAGATTTTAGAGAGTCCGGCATTTGAGCGATGTGTTAATGGCGTCTGTGCTTGGCTTGACAAAAACTTGACAAAAACAAGAACAGCAAATATGTGAGGCTAGGCAGGTCTCTTGAGGCTTTGATGACTCTGCACCGTAACACAAGGCAAATCATTAATAAGCAATTATTTCAGTTTATTTGAACGATCCAATATTCCCTTTCCTTTCCAGATATTCAAACATGATCCAATTTGCAGTCGTCCAAACATTGCATGCTTATAATTAATGCTAAACCGCACAGCCCTGTAGAAATAAACACTATTTCAAACACTTTCCAAAGTACAGGCAATGTGCTTTTCAAGAAATCTATGCAAATGGCAGCGTTTAGGCTCCACGCGTTGAGCTGAGACGAGGAGAGGCTGGAATCCCCAAGAGGCCCAGCCGTCTCAGGCAAGTCGGCATTTTTGCATCTACAAAGGCGGTCCCCGAGCTGCGCAGCCTTTCAGTCTCTCCCTCCATGTCCTCGCCGTCTCTCTGTGCGCTCTTTCCTCCCTCTCGAGCGGCTCAATTAGGGACAAAAATATCCATCACCATTAGTCAAACTATTATTTATTGTCTATGGTAAACAAACAACTCTTTATTAACAGCACTCTTCAATTATCACTGTCTTTGGAAGCTCCAAAACATAAACCACTGCGATATGAAACTGTTCACTGTTGCAAATTAGCCATGTGGCGAAAGCTTCATTCTTGTCAAATGTAAAAGAAAGTAAAGCATAAGGGATTTTATATCGGCTTATTAAAACCTCCAGGTGCTGCTGTGGCTCTTACATGGGCGTGACCAGCTTCAGACTGCCGTACAGTTAGGATATTAAAGCTCATATGTGACCTGGATTCCAAAGACACAAGTCGGCAGCCCGTGTCTCGAGAAAAACGTGAACAAAGGTATTTTTTTGAAAATTGGTGATTTTCACTTTTTTGCAGAATCGTTCAGTTGAAGTCATAAAGAAGCCTCTCCATGTTTAAGCTAGCAGTATTGGTATATTTAAAAGCGTAAACTTTTATGTTCAAACCGACTAGTTTCGGAGCTTGCAGTAGGGGCGTGTCTTTGTCTGTGTGGCTTCATGACTATGCAATGCAATGCTATGTTGCTCTCAGAAGCTGCCGCTACTTGCGCAGGAAAATGGATTTACCACGCAAAGGTTACTTCAGACGGGTGAGTGAAAGTTTATTTTTTTATCATTGGTGGCTGCTGTGGTTGTTTGATGAGGGTATCGTTGTGTTTTTGTAAGCTAACATGGTGTTAGCATGGGAGACAGTCATCTAGTCACGAGGAATGAACCTGCTATTCACACAAAATCAAGATCTCTACAAACTTAAACTACTCCATAAATGTAGTCACCGCATCCCTAGCTTTCAGCCACTTCTTATTTGAGAGAGATCCGCTTCATATTTTCAGTTTTATGGTCAGATTTCAGATTCAGATTCAGATTCAGTTTATTTGCCATTTGCAGTATAAAACCACATTGAAAAAAAAGGTGCAAGTAGCTCAAAGTGCACTGTCAAACATTCATTCATAAAACATAAAAAGACAGTCTTAAAAAATAAATAAGCCACATAGTTAAATAAGTTAAAGGTCACAATACAACTTCAGAATTAAATTGTGAAACGCAATTAAAAAGGTAAAAAGTAGTGGTAATGGTAATAAAGCCTGATCAAAGTGTACCATTCAAAGACATCACAGCTTGTGGAAAGAAGCTTTTACTGTGGCGGCATTTATCACATTTGATAGCACGATAGCGCCCCCCAGAAGGGAGAAGTTCAAACAAGTTACGCTGGGTTTGTGCAGTGAAACGTAAACAATGCGATCATGCGCGGTGATACGTCGCGATGGCGGCCTTTTCCTCTCGTGTATGAGAATGTATGTGCATTACTAAAACAGTACAGGAGTCTTTTCTAAAGTTATAACTTCAGTTATGTCCGGAGTCTGTAACTCTCTCTCAGCCTGAGGCTGGAGCTGACACAGGGAGGGACTGGGGAGAAGCTTTGGGAGAAGCACGCAGGATTTTGACAGTAAATAAACAACCCTAGACATAAAGATTTTATTTTGAACTTTTTACTGAAAGTTCACACACAAGTAACAGACAACTGTGAAGTGAAAGCAAAATGATACATGCTTCTGTTATTTTTCAAAAAATAGAAAAGTGAAAAGTGGGGCGTGCACAAGTATTCATACAGCATGACTTAATACTTTGAGATGTAAATGAGCCCTATTGTCACTCCCAACAGCAGCAAATCTTTGGAGAGCTTTTTCAGCCCTTTGGCCTTTTGGGAATTGTTAACTTCAAATCACCGCTACGCCTCCAAATGTGATCAGATTTCCATGTGTTACACATCGTTGGAAAGCTTGGAGACTACACTTTAATAATCTGTGAAAATCTCAAAATGCCCCAGAACCGACTTGTGTCTTTGATTGTAGTGACTGGTCACATATTTGTACTGAATGAAACGTCACGCAGCAAAACTGTCAATCATTTTACGCTTGTGGAGATCGGCGGAGTTCAGAAACCTACGTTCTCCCCAGAAGATGGTGAAAGACTGTTGTGGAGCGGAGGGAGCTGCGCAGGTGGAAGAAGAGGAAGAGGAAGATGAGTACTAATTTCCCCTGCCTCCAAAAACATGCTGGTCAGGTTGGTTCACAATGGCGGAGCGCTCAGGACTAACCCAACACCTGAACATAATTGCGTTGTACAATTGTACAATGACACATAAGCACTTACTGACAGCTCCTTTCTTTAATGACTTTAATGACACTGACACATATGGATGCTCGATGCTCCATCATGGCTGACGATGACGCACGTCCAGGTCAAAGAGGAGAAGGATCTTATAATAATGCTTGTTTCCACTTTTTAGACGCAACCATTGACCAAACAGGTTTTCATATGACATAAATACAGTAATATATTAGCACAAGATGTTTGTGTCTTTGTAATGTCCGTGTTCTTACGGTTTTTGTTTGTTAACATCAGCCTGCCGGGGGGTCTGCAGATGGAAATTTGCCCAGGGCTATAATCTGGCATATTAACAGTTGATGTAAAGTGAATCATGAATATGCAGTGTTCCCCCTTTTCTCTCAAATAAATAAATAAAATATACATCACTCAGGCCGATTGTCGAAAGTAGTCCTATTCCATCTCGTCTCAGCGGGACCCTGTCACCTCTGGTTGGTAACACTGATCATGTGGAGAACACACGGGAGTTTGTTCACAAAGTCAAACACCTCCAGCTGGATTCAGATGAAACGCTGCTTTACTTTGATGTGACATGGCTGCTCACTTGTGTCGTGGACTCAGAGGCAGTAAGAGCGGTGAGGCAGAGACTACTGGAGGAGTCACACCAGACCACATCTGCCAACCTACTACTATCAACGTGCACATTTGTTTTTGAAAGAAGTGGAATAAAGGGAGTCAGTAATAAGTAAGGGATAATGTACAGAACGCCGGTCATTATCGGGAAAATAAGTACCGACAGGGCGAACTGTCTTGTTTCGCCCTGAACGTACTTATTTTCCCGATAATGACCGGCGTTCTAAACATTATCCCGTTTATTATACGGCTGTTTGCCAACTGTACACACACAAAAAACTTCTGCCTTTTATGAAGGCAGAAAGGTTTATTTAATGATTTCCACGGCAAATAGTTCCCAAAAGTTTGCACGTTGCTTGGCAACGTTTGTTGTGATTCCAGGCCATGTGGCTAGGCTAGTAGCAGCGAGGCTAGCTACTTATTGCTAGCCTAGCTCCTTAGTTGAAGGTGCAGTTGGAGAGGAGGAATGGTGGTGGAGGACTTTGAGTTTTGCAATGGCTTTTCTAGCCAGTGGTTCTCAACAGAGCTGGGTACCGTTATACCATACCAGAAATATGGTATCGAAGAAAAACTTTAGGTACCACTGGTATCGAAAAAATTAAAGTATCGAAAGCAGCTCCTGAAAAAAAGTATCTTTAGAGACCAAATTTTGATCTGCTGTTCCAGGGACAGCATTAAAGGAAGTTTCTTAGTTGCTTAAGCTCAAATAAATGATACAAACTTACAAAGAAATTGTTTTTTGAGGAATAAAGAAAAGCATTCTTCAGGAGTCGGCGACCTAAACGATGATCCTTATATCACCAGGTAATTAAGAGTCCAGGATCAATGTCAAAGTTGTTTGCCTAGGACCATTGTTAGGATTAGGGTTAGGCTGGCTAGCTGTAACATTTGTCCTGGGCAAACAACTTTGGCATTGATCCTGGACTCTTAATGACTCGGTGATATCAGATCGACCATCATAAACCAAGTGTCGTTAAGGTATCGGGAATTGCTTGGGTACTGGTATCGTAAGCCATGTATCAAATAAATGTTACAGTACCCAGCCCTAGTTCTCAACTGTGTGTTGCGAGCCTTTCCAAGAAAACAGATCTTTCAATATTTATCCACTGAAAACATAAAAAAGTCTACGACAGCGTCGAAATGACTGTTGTTTAACACTTGTTCAACAATAACTGGAGGGAGAAAAACTGTATTTTACATTCTTTGTAACAACTGCAATTCTTATTTGGGTTGCGGCTTGTCATCGATGGCGAGTCCTGGTGCTATACCAGGTGACATACGCAGCTCTATCCCTTCTTTCTCTCTCCTCTCACTCCTCTGTTATCCTCATCATGCACTTTCTTCTCTCGATTCTCTCTCTCCTCATATATTATCCTCTCTAAGTCCTTCCTCTCCCCTTTAGTTTCTGACCTCTCTGTCCCACTCGTCTTTCTCTCCCCTTATCCTTTCTTCTGTCTGTTCGCTCTCTCTGTGTAACCCCCCCAACCCCGACAGTCAGTTTGGGGCGGAATTTTGCACATACTTATATTTTCTTTTGCAGCTTATGTTCAATCACAGAGAAATATGCGAGGACACGTCGGTGGATGGAAGATTGCGTGGGCTGCAAAACCTTGCAAACTTGCTGTAAAAGAGAAAATCGATTAAAATGGTTTGGATTCGCAATGCGTATCTCGATTTGTAAAAGTTATGTCTTTGGGCTGTTATTATTTGGCAAGAATCACTCTTGACATGTCTCATATATAGGTCTAAGTGTGGTTTATGGTCCAGATAAACTTTAACAGTTGTTAATATGTTCTAAGTATATTGTTCACAAAATGAATATTTGCAATTTCATGGAAGAACATTGCATTTTCTTCTCGCTTGATCGGTGGCGCTGTGGTTGGCACTTGTTCCTCCCAACTAGAAGGTTCTGGGTTCGACCCCCAGCATAACGGGGCTATTCTGTGTGAAGTAGTTAAAGAGGGGGTATAATGCTTTTTTCAATCACATAGCACCAGTCTATAGCATACTACAATGATGACGTAACCTTCTGTTGGTCTGTATATGCAGTAAATTAAAATAACTGCCTTGAATAAAATTGCTCTCTCAAAATGGTTGTACTGAACGTCTTGAAATAGGCCTCTGTCTCTTTAAGAAGCTTTCCGACACGCCCCCTTCAGCACACTGCTGTGGCATCTAAACAACACTACTGTGCGGGGAGGGGGCTCTGCTGAGCTGAGGAGCAGTGGTTGGTGGCTTGGCTGGTGACAAAAGGTCCAGAGGCGTCTCCAGGAGGTGGGGGCGTTCCTAGGAGGACTGAGGCATAGCTACACCTAAAATGGCTGCCGTCTAAGTTTTTACTGATTACTCAAAAATATGTGAATGAGCCAAGGCAACACTCCAGGCATGTGTTTAATGAGGGAATGACATAATAACATGATATAAAGCTTGAAAAAGTCGATTTTACATAATACCCCCCTTTAAGATGTGTTTTATTACCAAATACCTACAAAAAGCATAATACCAGAATCATTTCAGCGTTCATCCTTTCGGTAAATCCTTCACTGAACCCCACTCTATTATCCAGCGTCTCCTGGTTGAAATAATGTCTTGCCAGATCGCTCTTGGTTTATTAACTATCACTGTCGAAAGTTTCCATACTTGAAATAACTGCGCAGGTGAAATGATTGACACAAACAGCGCAGGAGCCCTGACAGGAGCCCGTTTACGTGCGCCGCCTTTCATATTTCCACAAAGGTAAGTAGTGATGCAACTTGACTGACACTTTTAAATGGCCTATTTTCCACGTCCGCCTTCTGATGAAACGCCGCACCAAGTCAATGACGTCCAGAATGCTAAGAGTTCAAGCCCGGAGTATTTATAATGCACTTGGAGGAGAGATCATCCAGCCAAGTGCATTCCGTTTCTCTCTATATGAAAATGGCCCGGCTTCGTGCAGCCTCAGAAGAGGAAATTGCCGTTTCATCATCATTAGTGTCTATGGACCACTATATCCCCAAGAGCCGCACAGTTCACTATATGAAGTAGGGAAAGTTTTAAAGGGGTTTCATTAAAAGCCTGGGTGAGAGTCTGTACCAATCTCAAGGTCCTCTTGGCCTTGATATTTTTGCAGTATAAAATTAAACATTATTGCTAGTGTTTCAGATTCTATAAATGTAGTTGTGCAAATCACCAGCAGAGGGTGCTAACCCCACTCCTAATGCCACAGAGTCACAGGAAGTAATTAAAATAAATAAAAAGCTGCCTATTGCTGGGTTGCAGGTTCTAGAATGTGATGATGTCACCGGACCCAGTGGGGGCAGGAGTCTATTTTTCCTATTAACAGTATTACACTTTCACATGTCATATCTACAAAGAAAATGTATAAATAACAAAAATGATCATTAATATCAGTGACTGGGTCCATGATCTCTCTGTACAAGACCAAACATGTCCTCAAAAACAAAATCATTTCACCTCTATATAATATTATAGGCCTTTAAATCGCTGTGATGTCACCTGGAAGCCAGCAATAGTAGCCTCCAGCCAAGCCAGTCATTGCCGAACAAACGTTTGGTGAAGGTATGTCGACTGTAAAGGGGCTATTTTGCTCATTTAAGTTTTTTAGAGCTTTTAACCATGTTACAATGTTCTCTCATCAAAAACAGATAATATAGTTGAAAGAACTGCATTAGGGCGGTAGTTAGAAACATCAGTGGGCTCATATACAGTACATACAGTATAGTAAGCAAGTGCTTTGTGTTCAGGTGTTGGGTTAGTCCTGAGCCGCTGTGGGACCTGACCAGCATGTTTTTGGAGGTCGGGGAACTCTGAGTACTGGCTTCAGTCTCCTCTTAAGCGATTCACCTCCTCCTGGGTTTGTCCCGTTTCAGAGCGTGGTGTCCTGCACTGATCAGCTCCTCATCCTTCACCTTCGTCCTGCGCAGCTCCCTCCTCTCCACAACGGTCTTTTCACCATCTTCTGGGAAGAGCATAGCAGACGAACATAATCCGTCTTATTCTCTAATGAACAAACATTAGTCAGAACAATAGTAAGGATAGAAGATTTGTGTGGCTTAGCTGCGAGTCTTGCCCGGATACCTCCTCGTTTGTCCCTTTTTTGTTTCCTGAAGCGCCTCTTGTGACGCTCCACTGTGCTGCAGGTGTGGGAGGCTCTTGGTGCCTCTTCAGTGTCTCAGAAGAAGACATTTATAGGTCTCAAATATATTTAGCTCATAAGCTAGCTGTTTGTTTACTTTGAAAAAAAAAGCTGGATCCTTCATGGCTAGTACGGACTCTGCAGTAAAACATCCACTGAACCTCCACAAAAACACAGCAAAGAAGCACAAAAGTATCCAGTGAAACCATGAAGAACACAGACACTACAAATGCAGTTCGCAGAAAAAGGTTAACTAAGGTGTAGAAGTGGAATGGGTTTTGCATGATATATTCCATTAAAATGTATGAATTAAAGTTACAAAGTGCGAACGATGTGAGATATAAACATTACACATCCATTAGCGTATTACGAGTAGATGTTTCTCGACGACATTTCGAGATAGAGAACTTTTGGCGCATTTCAGAAGTAAGGAGTCTATTAGGAGTGGGTTGGATAATATTATTTCACACCAGCGCAACAGCAGCACTTGTTATTAAAGCTCAGTGAATGGCTCCACAGAGACATGATGCAAACAGTTCTTATAATGGGGTAATATGAGCGCGCACATCTCATACAAATGCTGCTGATGATATACAGAAATATAAAAAGGTTTGTGGTGTTAATAAAATAAATCACCGAAACTCTAGTTAACTTCTAAAGAGACAAAAATAATAATAACTTTTCTGAGTTTTTAAGCATTTTGTCAAACGACCACCAAACCCAAGCACTGAAGAAAGCGCTTATTTCAACGCCCACTCTCTGCTTTCGGTGATTTAGTAGCTCAATACTTATGAGTCTACAGGAATCAGGCAGTCCCTGCCCAACATAAGTATAGGTTGTTTTCCATTTCAGTTTCGCAGAAATAGATTGGTTTAGGTGTTTGGTACCCTCTATTGACAACAATGGGGACAGAATAGAATGATGGCAACACTCATTACTCATTATCTCTCAACACTTTGTGGTGACAGGATGCATACTGTATCAGCAGCCTCTTTGCATAATTGCTTAGGCCTTGTTTTTGTTGTTTTTTTAATCAATTTGAGATTTTTGTTTCATTCTACTCTCCAAACACAGTGGCACCAGCTTTGTCCTGTCGATACATATTTGCTTTTGCTTTGAGTGAATAATAATAATGGCTTACACTTTACAAATCTGAGATGACAAGCTTCTCAAAGCACACCACTGTAGTATAGGTCGTTCGTTCTATACTCGGTGGTGGTACGTAAGCCTCTGCCAGGCTTCAACTGCCAACTTTCCACTTACAAGACGACCTTAAATAAAGAAAAATATATCTTATTGCACTTCAATAAATCTCAACTTACTGTGGTGGCTAATGATGAAAACTCTAGGTGGGGCTGTTGTACAACGTGTTGGGTTTGCATTTTTTACTCTCAGGTCTACTCGCATTTACTGCTGCTTATCAGACAAGAAGCAACCTCGTATCATTAATACCCACAGCGCTAGCGTTACAGACAACTCTCGAGACTCGAGTCTTCGGTCGGGGTCTGCTGCTGAGCCGTGTATCAATCATTCAATCAATCAATCGAATGGTCACATTTATATAGCGCCGTTCTACTGCTTTTAGGCACTCAAAGCGCTTTACATCAAGGAACCAATCACCCATTCACTCTCTCATTCATCCACCAGTGCACGCCAACACTGGAGGCAAGGAGGGTGAAGTGTCTTACCCAAGGACACAACAACTGTGGTGACGAGCCTCAGGGCCGTCCCTTGTTCTTAGACTCTTCTACACGGCGAGGAAAAGCTCAAATATCCAGTGGGACAAAAGAGAAACCTCCACGAGAACCACAGAAGGAAGAGATCCACTCCCATGGAACGACAGGCTATAGAGACCCAGGCTGATGGGAGTCCCTCAGCAGACAGGCCAAGACCGTGGAAGATCGTCCAGTCCTTGTTGGAGCCTCAGTTCTTGTTGTCCAGTCCCTGTAGGCAGGGGTTCCTCTGCAGATAGGGCCAAAGACTGCGATACTAACACATATTTTGGTTCTTCCTGGATTCTATTAATTTATTTATGGACATATTTTAATTGGAAGATCAACCCCATGAGATGCATCATCTCGTTTTCAAGGGTTAGAGTGGAGTCCCAGGGCCCACGTATGGAGTACTGCATATGCAACATGGGGTGCGGGCTTCCCCTGGCTCGTCGTACTCTATCTCAGAGTTTGTTTGCATGGTACTAGCGCATGTGTACAGGTATAGCAGATGCAGCACTATTCTTTCATATTAAAAATGGACATTTCCATCAGAGATATAATAACTAGTCCATTTTCTATTCTTTGAGGCAACATTGTCATCAAATGTATACAGCTACACTGATTATACACATTAATGGCATCAGGCAATTCATTATGATTAGCTTAATCCACCAAGCCCATTAATATTGACACCAGCCATTCCTGATTTACTTGATATACGTTTTTTTCTCCCTCACAGGCAGATTATTTCTACTTTACATTACTTTGCATACTGTATCCTTACTGTGAGCCTTTTTAATTCATCAAGATACTGTATTTTCAAACAGTTTTTATAATGAAGGCCTTTTTTCTCATCATACGGCTGAAAGAAATTGTACCGTTCATCAAATGAACCCAAAACGTCCGCACTATACTCCACACACACTCTCTTCCCAATAGTACACTAACTTATTGTGTTGCCATTCTCAGTGAGTATTGCAGCAGTACTTTGGGGTGTACTTCCTCTCACCCCCTGTGCAGTCGTGCTCATAAATTATCCAGGGGAAAACAAAAGGCTGCAGACCCGCCGTGCCTTATGCAGGTGCTCACAACTCAACGCGAGCGGGACATGAAAACAATAGCTCAGAGCAGTGACCTATAAGGAGCCCAACTACACACTGCGCCTTTACGGTTCGGTTAATAAGGCGATGCTTCAAATGCCATTCATGAATATTACATAGCATTTAATATACACCGCGTTTGGCTGCAGTGTGCGAGAGTTTTCTACCGAGCTTTTTCCTCAATAATTAGTTGCGTATATCAATGTAGGTTCTGTATAATTCATGTCTATGCCACCGCTTTGAAAACACAAGAATTGGCATTTCTCGCACTAATTATAAGAATGTATGTTTCCAGGAAATATGTCCCAGGTGAGAGAAAGTTGACAGCCCTCCTCGTCCCAGTTTACTGTTCTTTGGACGTGTTTTCAGATCTCGGCGTTCTCTTTGATGCAGCGTCGAGGTCAACAGTTCTCAGTGTTTACAAATCCGTGTTTGGATTTTGCAGATTTGACTTGCTCTAGTTCAATATATTATTTATAACCGATGAGTTTGCTTTGTTCCAGGCAACCGCAACTCCTGGGAACTGGCGTTTTCTGAACTCTAACTTTGAGAAAAATTAGAGTAGAGTAGAGTTCAGAAAACTCCAGTTTAATGCCGCAGAATGTGTCTTGTTCTTGGGTCGAGCAGGGGCCTATACAACTAAATGGGATCAGCAAATGTTTATTTATTTGGAAGTGACTGGCAGGGCCGTGCAGAGAGCTACAGAGGGGCAGGGGCTCAAAACTCAAAAGGGCACCACCACCCCCCCCCCCCCCCCCCGCTGACAAGCCAACCGTTCCCGCTCCTTATCACAATCACATTTTTGTCGAGTCCATTTTGTTAATTTATTTATTTACAAAAGTAAAAGGAGCTATAGGAGCTAAAAATATAGATTTGAGGAAAGCCATCTACTATTATTATTTCAGTTTATTAATACAATTTTTTGCCAGTATCTCAGTATCTTTTGCTAGTGGGGTACTTTTCAGGGGGCCACAAGTGTCTTAGCAGCGCCCCTACAGAAACACAGACTTTCACGACTGTCTCCCTCATGTCACTCTCTTCACTGGGCTGTGGCTGAAAACAGGGGCTTAAGAAAAGGACATAAACTATTGAGAATGTCTGGGCGTGAGTTTCACGTTGTTTTAAGAGAACATAGAGCTGAACTATTTTGACAAAAAATACGTTGCGCGAGGATGTGGCGCTGAGCCGCGATAAACGGCGCTCGCGTCTGACAAGGTTTATTTTTTAGATCGTACAAAACTGTCGATTTGTTGACCTCATTGGTCCATTATTATGAGGCCGACTGATAAAAAATAAAGAGCGATCTGAAGCACGAGGTGTGGAGATCGTTGCTCTGTGCAGGAGAGGCCTCTGCTCTGACTTCCTCCTCTCTGACCGCCGCTCTGCAGCGCAGCAGAGGGCGGCGCAGGGCCGGTGGGCGGGCTATTGGAAACACACAATAACTAAAGAGGGGTATGTTCATTTTGGATTTGATTTATTAATATAAGCTAATAAGGCTTATTGGGACAAAGCTTTGGATAAACAAACGATTATACAAATAAATAAAAGGTATGGAGGGAAAAGGGCACTTCAGGGGCATGGAGCAAAAGGGGCAGGGGCTCAAGCCCCCTCCTCTGCACGGGCCTGGTGACTGGATTCACTTACCTGCCATTCCGAATTACACCGGTTTTAGATTCGCTGCATTGGCTCCCCTTGTGTTCCAGGATCGATTTTAAAGTTCTTTTAATGGTTTTTAAATGTCTTAATGGTCTTGGTCCTTCTTATCTTTCAGAACTGATTTTACCTTATGAACCTTCACGACCCCTTCGCTCCTCTGGCAGGGGTCTCCTAGTTAGTCAACAGAAAGACGGCAAGGCGTCTTTCCAATATTATGGCCCTCGCCTCTGGAACGACCTGCCAGAGGAGCTCAGGACCACAGAGAACGTTCATGTATTTAAGAGCAGGCTCAAGACCCAGCTTTTTAGCTTAGCTTTTAACTGATATTTATTTATTTAGTCCTAATGATATATTGTGTGTATGAAATGATGCGGGGCGTATTGTTTTAAATGTTGTAATCTGTAAAGCACTTTGATACCTTTGGGTATGAAAAGCGCTTTATAAATAAAGTTTGATTGATTCCTCTTCTTTTCATCTGACCGACATCAAGCACATCAATTTGAATATTGTCTTTTGGACACCTTTATGAGATGTTCATTTGACCTTAGTTCATATGTGCTGAGAGAAGACGTTGAACTGTCTGTTAGTTTTTTGTTTCACGCGGATAGGTCAAGGAATTACAGAGATATGATCCATAAACCAAGTAGAAAATCCAGTATTTTGACAGTTAACATCGTTACCACAAGAGTTCTTATCTGCATCAACTCTTTTTGAATTATAGGCTGTTTACAATGTTGTGACATCAGGTGAACTTAACCCTCCTTGCCTTTGTATGAATGAGTGGTTTGTGGTGGTGAGAGGGGCTTAGGGCGCAGTTTGGAGCATAGCTTCTGTCAGTACACCTGCTTCCTAGCATCTTTGACAGCAAGAACGTCGACATCTGCCACAGGGTCCATATCTTAACCTCTTAATCCCACCAGAACCGAGCACATTTTCTCCAGTTTGCTATTACCCAAATGTATTACCCACGAGACGAAAACGAAGATGAAGATGCAACAAAAAAAGCAGTGAAAATGTGACAAAATGTGACTAAAAACTAGCCAAGGAATACCCATGCAGCTGTGTGCGCTAGAATAATTTCGAACTCCACAGTCTGGGGACCATGGCCGAAATCTTCGCGTAGATTTGGGACTAATCACAGAACGAGGAGGGACGGCAAGACGATGACGCGCTATTCGACATATGGAAGCTTGTAGTTTGTTTAGGGATAATAAAAATATAGTTTATTTACAGATCCAACACGACAGCAGCGGACCCGACGCCATCTTTCGATCAAGCTTTAGACCGTGTTCTTAATAGTTTAGCTCAAAAGTTTACAGCGGGTACGTGTCAGTCTTTACTCCGTCCGGAACTTCAAGAAAAATACCTCAGGAGAATGAATTCTTTCGAAGAAGTCTTTATTTGATTAATATCGCACATACAAGTTACATCATAACAACATCAGGAAGTCGGCCAAGCGAATCTTGTGCCCGTCTCTATACTTGTTAGTTCCGCCTCTAGTCCAGACGCACAAACTGACATCATCTCAGACATTACGTGCAAGTTTGAGAAAAACAAGTCTGTTCTTATCACTAACATTGTTTCTCGGCCAAAATGGATCTGCCAGTACTTTTTCAAGGTAGGACATTTATTGAAACAATAGCAAAACAGAATCATAAGACAAAGACTACGTTGTTCTCCTCCTAACTAGTATTAGATAAGGTCGAAGCAAGTAGCAATACATTTCTATATTTCACATACGTCATCGGTGATACGATGATACGATTGGCTATGGCTACCTGCAGATACATATGATAGACATTCAGCCCAATAAACGGCTATGGACAATCGTATGAATAGGACAGATACTGGGCAGTGATCATCTATTAATAGGACAGGACTGACCGATACTGGGTGAGCAGGTCGTTAGAGACGCTCTACTTCAAAGGTTGTTTACCCACAGGTGAGAGTAGCTGTGATTAGAGGGGAGGAGCCGGGCCAACCCCAACTCCTCCTATGGTCTTATCTACGCTGTGTGTTGAGCGGGACTTTGTCCACTGACGAAGCCTTTTGGATGTGAGGGAAACGTTTGGAGACTTCAACTACCGAGTACAGAAGATGACTAAGTACCTTCATTGAAGATTTCAAATGAGGTGTTACACTGGCCTAAAGACACTCCTCGTCTAGAAGGTTTAAGATTTGGGTAAAGCTGAATTGGAGAAAATGCTCTTGGTTAAGGCTGAGAACTTTGGGATGTGCTGGAGAAGGCTTTGCACATTGGTCACATTCTTCGACCAAACTGGTCTTTGTTGGCATCCACAATTAGGGACTTTTAACTGTCCCAGAGTGCCAACTAGGCCCAGGTGACATTCTGTTGGCTGTTTTTCTATGTATTTTTTCATCTTAGAAAAGCACCTGAGCTGTATTTTTTTATTTTTTTTCCATATGACCCACTGATGCACTCCCGCTGCTTTTCTTCTGCAAATGTAAACAACTTGCCGCTGCTCGCAGAAACCATGAATTTACTGCTTCACATTCAGTAAAGAGAAGGCATTAAACACTTCCACTTAAAACTATATGAAGCCAACTTGCAGACCACCATTAAAACTGACCGACTGAAGACTCCACATCGACAGCATTACCCGCTCTCGCTCCTTTATAGGCTTGTCTGCCAGCAGCACTCCTCGCCCCTTCTGTCGGCTGCTTGGACTTTGCTCCTATCTTCTCTCCACAACATGACAGTTCGCGCGCTGCCGGCTGGTCAAATCTGTCTGGCCCGTTTAATGTCGGCTTCAAACGGCCGGCAGAAATGAGCAGCAGATAGAGACTTAGGAAAATCAATGTGCATGGCGAGCTGGAAAGCCCACTGTCAGGGCGCATAACCACGGTGCGCTGATTCGACACGGTCAGTCAGGCGTCGGGGCCGGCGTGTTTGAAGAGAGAGGGTGGACTGACTCGAGGTATTGAACTGGGCTGTCTGCACCAGAAGTGAGGAATATCCACAGCACAGAATTGACTTGGATGTAGTTGGAGTAGTTTTGGCAAGTTTAAATTTATTTACACATATTTGACTGGTGTTGAGGAGAGATTCGTGACCGTGAAACACTGACATTAGTAACCGAAAAGGTGTATAATATTTTGCTGCATTTCGATTTTTTTTTTAGATGGTTGGAGGGTGCCTATTCTACACAGAGAAGTGCCACAGACTGAACACATAGCAGTCAAACCCTTTAGAAAGGGCGAGTCTAACACGCACGGCTTGACAGTGTAAAACCAATCAGTAAGTTGTGACAACAGCAGCACACATTAGCCTCGTTAGCCTCACATGTTAACTCTGCCTTGACTGAAGGACGGAGTTTATCAGTGAGCATCTGCTGAGCGGGACGAGGCAAACATTTCCACCATTGCTGGCTCCATCCCTTGTTTGTTTTAGACAATAACTTTGTCTTTGTTTTTTCTGTGGTTAGGAGAGCGACATTGTCCAGACCCCCTTCCTTTTGGTTAAAGAGGGGGTATTATGCTTTTTTTCAGTCACATAGTGCCAGTCTATACCACACTACAATGATGATCCAAACTTATGTTTGTCTGTAAATGCAGTAAATTAAAATAACTGCCTTGAATAAATTTGCTCTCACAAAATGGCTGTAGCGAACGTCTTGAAATAGGCCTCTGTCTCTTTAAGAAGCCCTGACCCTTTCCGACACGCCCCCTTTCAGCACAACTAAACACTGCTACTACACCTAAAATGGCTGCTGTCTAAGAGGCCCCCCCCCTTTAAAGTTAAGGTGTGCTTCATGGTCCCTGTGGGAAACTTTGGTCTCGGCATTTGACCCATCCTTTGATGCGCCAGGGCAACCCAAGGAGCCATCTCCAGATGTGGCATCACCTGGCTGATGGAATCACACATTGTACATGTTTTAGTGCTATGGGAAACCGGAGTACCCTGAGGAAAACTGCGCAGATGTAACGGGTTATAAAAGGACGTAATAGTTAAATCTCTGCAAATTGGGTGCGGGTTAGTTCTCATGTGCGCCACCAGGAGTCGCTGTGGCTTCTTTTGGCGGTTTCCTGCGCAGGAGGCAAATTGAGCTCTGGGAGCATCACGAAGTGCAGCAGCAACCACCAGAAGGAGGAGAACTACCACCACGCAGAGAAGGGACCGATTTAGATTTTCATTTTTGTATTGCCTAAGTTCATTTGAGTTGAGTGCTGTTGCCTCCTCCAATGGCAACGAGTAGTGCGAGTCCCTTTCTTAAGAAAACACAATCCAGAGCCAAATACCACTAGCTACACACGACGGGCGAACATCCAAACTCCACCCAGAAAGGCCTCGTCCGGCTGGGGTTCAAACCTGGGACCTTCTAACAGTGAAGCAACTGCCAATAAGGAAATGGGTCTGACTAACCAAGCTAGAAAATCACATGCTTTATCCACTTCTTCAGTGAATGATACTTCTGTGGTCTGACTGGTAATTTTAGAGTGACTCAGATCTGTTATTAACTCGCGAATGACATACAAAATAGAGCCAGTCACGCAGGCAAATCGCACCCCACGGTTAAAGAATAGTTCTTGTAAATGCTGTAAAGCGCCACAGCCGCGTCCAGGCTCATGAGATGAAGTGTACTGAGACAGGCATTGGTTTGAATATTACTGAACATTTTAGTCTCATATTATTGGCATTTTACCAATCTTTGTCAGCGTCAGCCAAGAACAATGCATTTCACACATTCAATCTCAGCCAGTGGTTTTTTAAACTTTCTACACCAAGTACCACCTGATAAAATATTTGATCTTCCAAATCCCACCAGGCCTAGATCACGCTCAAATCACGACTAAAAGGTGTCTAGTATGGACAGTATTATGTTTAAAATGGGAGTAAACCATGCCAAAACCAGAAAATCATTTAGATTAGATAACATGGCTATCTAATTAAATTACATTAAAAAATTGTCTTGAAACAACACCTCTGCATGATCCAGGTCTGACAAATGAATTGAGTTAACCCCACTCAAAACCAGCCACTGAATTCTTTTCTTGCCACCGCAAATAACAGCGCGCTCTCCTCGCTCCACTTGACCATCACGGCTATTGTTAATCAAATGACATTGTGTCTGTGCCAGGCCAAGGAACGCTCGCCGCATCAACATGAGGCTGTTTGTGCCCGCAAGGCTTTTTACTCTTTATATGTCCCGTGTTTACCGAGAAAAAAAGATTATTTTCCAAGTCATTCGCGAATGTAACCTTTGCTAACATAGGTTACCCGTGTTCCGAACAGAACGCTGCGGTACAAATAAGCTCGCAGTGAAATTAGCACATTATAGACGGCTACTTTCTGTATTAGTTTCGCTGGTTGTTTATTTGACCTATCACTTTATTGAGCAACACTCACGGAGGAGGCTAAGGAGGTCGCGCAGAAGAACATAATGGAGTGGAAAGAGACGTAAACTTGTTGATGCTTCAAGGACGGTCTTCGCATTGATGGAAACAGTTACTTTTTCCAAATAGTCGAACTATTAAAACACAAACAGTGGCGTTAGTGTTTCTCGTGTTGCGTTCACAGACCCCACTGATAAATAAACAAAAAGAAAAATTGCAAGGCAAGGTCGTAATGGAGACAGAGAGATGTTTGTGTGGGATAACAACGTCTAATAACATAGTTTCTCTTGTTTCATAAGTGTTTGTGCTTTAATTCTCACTGTGGAGTGCACTTTGAATTGTCCCGGGGGAATATTCAAAGATTATTCAACAGAAGACACAAATCCCTCTGTTTACTTATTACACTGCTTGATAGAAAGAAAGAAAAAGTCGTGATGTCGAAAGATTCAGTGTCGCGTTCATTTTTCTCCAAGATCTTGTATTTATGATGGGAGAGATTCTCAATGGGTTAAGATCTGGACTCTGATGAGGCCGATCATGCTCCCTGAACCACTCTTTCACAACGTGAGCCCCATGAATCCTGGCATTGCCATCTTGAAATATGCCCGTGCCATCAGGGAAGAAGAAATCCATAACTTGGTCAGTCAGGATGGTCAGGTCATCAGCTGATCTCATTGGGCACATAGTGTTGCTGAGCCTAGACCTGAACACCTGCAGCAACCGCAGATCAGAACACTTAGCTAAAACCAGGTGGCAACTTATCTTTTTGGTCAGGCAGTGTAGAAAACACTGTAGTATGGCTATGGCGCAAAGGGGAAATTAAATCATGTCCCAAAAAGGACTATTTTACAGAGGAGAAGTTCCAGTTACACTGCATTTTCATCTTTAATACTTTCAAAATGACAAAAAAAAAAAATGGCCACTGCAAAAGTTGGGGCACCCTTCATAGTTGATATCCCCTGCTGTGTCACAGCTTGTTAACGCTGTCCGTGCACAGCCAAGAGTCTTTCGATTCTAATTTGAGGGTCTTTTTGTTACCATTCTTCCTTTCAAAGTCTTATATTAGAGATTTCTGCTCTACTGAGGTCTACCCACAGATTCCCAATGATTTTAAGGTCAGGAGACTGTGAAGGACATGGAAATCTCCAGCCTGAGGACTCTTGAGGTTGTCCATGGGTTTTGAGGTGTGCTCAGGATCAATAGAAGCCATCCTCTTTTGACCTAAACTATAATGTTACGAATTGGCTGGGATCGGGTGCAATACAACCCAAAGCAAGATCGACACCATGCTTCACCTTCATGCACAAAGCACTAGAACCTTTCACATTTTATCTTAATGACTGTTTTTTGTTCCTTCTTTTCATTGTTTTGTTTTGATTACAAGAGAAAAACATCTGGAGATCTTTGCCTTAGGTTTAGTCTTTAGTCGACGAAATGAACACTGCCAGTCAGCCATCGTTCTCCAAACAGAAAGCTATTGCGAGCTTGTAGCTTGACAAACCACGTTTTTTGGGGGGTTTTCAGAGAGAGAACAAATCAATGACATATTGACAATGTATTTTGGAAGACGGGTCCCCGGGCACTGCACTGCTCTCGCCCACTCGTCCTGACAGGCTTCAGCAGCTGTGGTTCTGGCTGAAGAATGGGTCAAATACAGGAAAAAGGTAAGAGCAAGTCAAATTCAATAAAATGTTAATGCCTGAATACTATATAAGAGACGCGACAAGAAACAAAAAAAGGACACATGAGGAGAAGATGGTGACAGACTGTTGTGGAGCGGAGGGAGCTGCGCAGGAGTGAGAGGAAGGAGGAGTTGGAGGAGCTGACCAGTGCAGGGTGAAGTGTCTTGCCCACGGACGCAATGACAGTGTGCATCTTCAGGAGCTTGGATTCGAACCCCCGACCTTCCGATCATGAGATGAGCCGCTCTGCGCCACTGTCACCTCTTAAAGCAGTACTAAGTAACTCTTGCCCCTAGAGGCCATAAGCGCAACTGCAGGTGTCTTAGCAAGTTAAGATTTTTTAACTTATTAAATGTCTTGAGAGTAAATACTACGCTGACAGAAAAGGCAAAGGGAGAGAGGGATATTGTACATCCAGTTATACAATGGAAATAAAAAAGATTCACTCAAACTTGGCTGTAAATACTGTTTAAAGTGGCGCTAGCCCGCAGTTAGCTTTGCCCGTTAGCCTGTTAGCTTCTTCTTCGTGATTCTATTAGTGTGTATTGGTGGCTCCGCCCCGGTGGCAGTCAAGTTGCAAGCATGGTTTTCTGGCCAGAGACACCAGGGGGAGATGAAAGACCCTCCAATCAGCCCATTAACACTTGTATTACCCCCAGAGGGACTACGGAAAGGATTTATTTAGGTAAACACGTTACTTAGTACTGCTTTAAAGCACTTACTTATAAGACTGAGAGGACATTTTGATACTCAATGTCAAATTGGACACACTGGGCACATCCAAAATTGCCACTGAATGTGTTTTAGACACAGACAATTGTTGTATTTTCAAAGAATTTGTGCCGTAAAAATACTGTAGTTGAGCAATGTGATTAATATAATAAATACTTTACTGCCAGATTGAATTCTATTTAACAATGAAGGCCCTAATTTTGGCACAATTCATTTAGTGACTTATTGGTTTGAAGTGCCCAGCAGAATGAATAGATCTTAAATTGACCTTAAAGCAGACATATCATGCAAAATCGACTTTTTTGAGCTTCAAACCACGTTGTAATGTTATAAACACAGATCTGTTGTATTTCACTACACTCACGCAATGTGGCGTAACCCTCGGATGAATCCTGTTAAATTTGGTTCTTCTACAGTTTCCACACTTTGTTCTGTACTTCCAGGATACAGTTGCTTCATTGTTAAAATCCCAAACCGTCCTCCATTAATAAAGCCTCATAAAGAATCGGTTCAGAGCCGTTCTGCTCAAAGTGTTTAACTACGCCATAAATTGAAACCGAAAGTAATTTATTTATAAGTTGTTCCCACAGCTGCCAGCAGGAGGAGCCACAGTATTTCATTTTTTTTTCTCCAAATATTTTTATTAATTTTCAAATAACAACAAACGTAAACAAAACAAAACATGTATCACTCACACACACATTCACACCATCAGAGATAAAGTAAAACAACATTTCCGTGTCAAGTTTTAAGTTACAAGAACATCGAATTCAAAATGATAATAAAAAATAAAAACAAATGTACAAAAATTAGGCAAAAATAAATAAATAATGGCATGGCCCTACTTTACAGATGATACAATAATCATGTATGGCTCCCATAATTGTACAAAGTCCTTTATTTTACCCTTGGAGATATAGTAAGTCAGTCTTTCCAGTCCAATGCACTCTGAAAGTTATTTTATCCATTGTCTTATAGAAGGTGCTTCCATGCTCTTCCAGTTCAAAGCAATGGCTCTTCTGGCATGGAACAATCCAAAGTCCAATAATCTAGTGTGTTTCTTTGTTTGTGAGAAACCTGTAGGATATATTCCCAGTACACAAAGTTTGGCACAAAGTGGTATTTTAAAATTAAACAATTCTGACAAACAGTTTATGACATCCTTCCAGAACCTCTGTATATCAGAACATTCCCATAGACAGTGAATTAGAGTTCCTTTATAATTTTGACATTTTGTACATACATCAGGAATATTGCTAGACATATGATTAAGTTTTTCAGGTGTTATATAGATCCTTGTCAACCATTTATACTGTAATAATTTAAGCCGCGTGTTTATGGTTTGTTTTTGTGCCTTTAAACACGCTTCAGTCCATTCAAATTCCTCTATTTCTTCTCGAATGTCTTTCCTCCACAGTATTTCATTTTTACAATTTAATTCTTAATGAGACATCATTTCAAGTTATAAACCGTAAAATAACAAACCTGATCCTGCCCCATTATGCATGATATGTCCATTTTAATTTCTAAATACGGGACACCTAATCTCCTTAACTAGACTCACACTGTTGCCACATGTCAGATCAAAGATTCAAAGTTTTAGAAACAGGTCTGATGAATTGACTTTGGTCCACTGCTTTCCCCCCCAACTTTATTCTCGATGTGACAGCGATCCAAACCTATGAACTTTCTCCATTTCTCCAAACCACACTTCTGTTTTCCATTGTCGCCTGGCTCGACACCTTCTCCCCCTGCCCTCGCTCCGGCGGAGGGGTCGGGCCGGCGCCTTATCTTGAGTGACAGAGTGGGATTTGACTCCTGCCTCCTCGCCTCTGATCGGGCCGATATCAGCGACAGATTGGAAAGGGGAGGCTGTCTTTACCTTTGCTATCTGTCAGCCTAATCCCACGGGAGCATAACTTCATTTCCTGCGCACTCTGTTTTGTTAGCCACCCCTGACTCCGAGCCTCACAGCCGCTCGCCCGAATCCTGTTTTCTTCGATTAGATTATTTCTCCTACCGCTCGTTTTTATTGGCCACATCTAAAGCGCCGTGCGCCACTGCGGCTGTTTGGAAGAGAGGAAATATACGCAGCGAGTGGAAAAGGGCACTTTTTAAGGCTGAAACGCCCACACTGTTTTAAGGATTCAAATTTAGATAACACTGCTGTAAAGGAAAGGGAACAATGCAGAGAGTTAATGCTTATTACACTAAAAATAAAGAGAACTGAATTTAAATTAGGTTGGCTTTATACTGGTGGGATAAAACAAATGCACAGAAAATATCAGGTCCTTGGTATTGTATAAAAAAGGTAAAGACGACTGGGAATCCAATAATAAATAAACTTTCGATGCTTCTGCAGAAATGGATGTCAACAGTCCGCTTGGCCTACTGTAACTCCTTCTACTACGGATTAGGCCTGGCCTCCATGCATCGCCTGCAGCTTGTTCACTGACTCCCGGTTAGCGACAGGATCCGGTTTAAGTTCCTAGCGATGGTTTTTAGATGTTTGAATGTGACGGCTCCAGGACAACGGCAAATCAAAGATGTCCCGAGGAAACTAGGGGTGACCGAGCTTTTCCCGTTTCGGTGCTCGGACTTTGGAGCGGTTTTCCCTCCAGCGTTAAAACAGCTCAGGTTTGGAATATTTTCTTTTGAAGACCCTTTTGTATAAGCACTGGCCTTAATGCAAGCTGAGCAGGATTTTTGGTGGTTCTTGTTATTACACTTTGATAGTCATTTTCATTGTGTGTGTTTTTTTGTTTTTTTTTATCGTTGCACTTTCAGGGTTTATCCGGGCGCAGGATGTCCAATTTAATGCTTTTTAATGCCATATTAAAGAGCAACTAAACACCAAATCAAGTGTTTTTTTACTGATAAACTGTCTCAATGGGTGTCTCTTAGTCTTGTCTTCTGGTCCCCGAGATTATTCTGACATTATAGCACAACCATGTGTCAAATCCTAACTTTGGCCTGAAAACAAATGGGTAAACTCTGCTACTAAATTAGAATTTCCTGGATTGACTGGAGACGTGTCCACGGCCTCCACAGAACGTCATAAGCCGCACCAGCTCCACACATCGTCATCAGGTGCTGCCCATTGTCCTGCCCCTGTACCTGTGGTTTATAACCAAGTCCCTCCCACGTAATCAGTCTGCTGTGATTGTGCCAATGCAAAGGCCCACACACTCACCCACAAACTTCCGCCTCTTTCACAGCAAGTTTTGACTTTTGTTTGTGGGTGGGCTTTGGCACGCCCGTTTAGGTACTCTTTAAACAAACTATTTCATTTCTAAAGATGTGTAAACATTCCATCAAACAGAGCAATGAGCGGAAATTCTGTTATCCAGAAGCAAATTGAACACAACAGGAATCTTTTTTTATAGAATTTCAGCTGATTGAGTTTTAGACCAGATTTTTGTAAAAGTAAGCATGAAAAATAGTCGAAGTCATTATTTTCCAAGAAGTTTTGATTTGATGGCAGTTTTTAATCTAATTTAATGCTTTTAAATGACATTTGAGGCCTTACTTTTGGCACAATTCATGGAATGCCTTTAAATGCTCTCTCAGCGCTTTGGGGAGCAGAGGTTGTTTTAGATGTGCTTTATAAATAAACTTGACCATGATTTTCCTCAAAAGTTTGAGAGGTATGATTTTGAAGGTTCAAGGCTCCGCCCAATATGGTCAACTTCCTGTAAGGTTCAGAGCAGGGCCATAACATGATTTTTTTTAGTTGATCTGACATGGCCCAGTTCAGTCTTTGTACATTGACATTCCTTCCTTTCAAGGTGCAATAGGCCCCATGTAAACTTCCTGTTGAGCCATCTTTCAATCGTTTTTCTCACGGATCCGAGCTCAATGAAAACTAATGTTTGATCACTGGTCTTTGCCTGTCCATGAATGTTTGCTTGGCGAATTCCTGTAATTTTGGTAATGTTAATTCGACGAATAAAAAGTCTGTGCCTGCCAGTCTGCTTTTTCGCCTCTTTTGAACTCCCCCAATCACTCACTCACACACCATGCAAACATTGGCAAAGGGGCACATATGAGGTCACAACAACAGAATGTGCCGGTTGAGGATCATCGAGTCAGACGGAGCAACGTCATGAACCACGTGACTAGACGGCGCCGTATTAGACTAAACAAAAGAAGACCAGACCTCCATTCACTGCAATACAAAAAGACTCTAATATTGAGATAAGATAAGATGAGCCTTTATTGATCTCACAATGGAGAAGTTTACCTGTTACATTTAGCTCTTAGAAACACTCAGGGTGGGCAAATAGGCAGGAAAAGTAAAAAAACAAAAAAACAAAAACTACCAAGGACTTTGTGGGGACAAAAAGTGTAAACAGTAAATAATCTGTGTTAGCAGTGCAGGTTTACATCGTAGTGCAAGTGGTTGATAAAGTACAGGGATTATTGCATGTATTCTGCAAAGGGATTATTGCACATGTTACTTTACAGTCTTGTTATACAGTCTGACAGCAGTGGGGATGAAGGACCTGCTCCTTCTTGCACTGAGGGTGTCTCAGTCTTCCACTGAAAGAGCTGCTCAGCTCCTCTACAGTCCCGTGCAGTGGGTGGAAGGTGTTGTCGATGATGGAGGTGAGCTTGGCTAATACCCTCCTGTCCCCCAGGGGGCAGCCCAGGATGGAGCTGGCCCTCCTGACCAGCTTGTTCAGTCTGTTCTTGTCCCGCTCTGTGCTGCCCGGGGCCCAGCAGCAAAACTACCGATCTGAGGCTTGGTAGTTTTTACATTTAACGTATTATAAAACAAAAATAAAAAGGACAAATGGCGCACATCCCCCGGACACCGTTATCGAGCTGAATATCGCAAATTACGAACTATCCAGATACTCTCAGCAGTTGTAAACCCATAGACCTCTTTTAGCTGAGGTCAAAACCTGCTTAGAGGTCAATTACTGCATGTGGGCGCACCTTTCTTGACTATAGATAGATTTCCAATCACATTTCTCCCACAACATACAGTGCCAGCTTGTGTGTCAAGCGTCTTAATCGTTTGTGTTACGGATCATTGATATCATCCTGAAGCAATGGTTCACACCTGTGTTGTGTGGGGCGGTACAAATCGTGCACAACGAAGAGACAATAATTCGATATCCCAAAAGTGATTCATCACCAAGGAACAGAGACAGAAAGACTTTCGTACGAGAAACTTAATCTACGGCGGGCGAGAATAAACAGAGAGGGCTTCAATCCTGACTCAAGTCACTACAAAGTCTGCTCTGAATATTTCATCACAGGTAAATTGATAAACAGCGCATTTCCTTTACTTGTAGATCTTTTTTCATGATTATTGTTACAACCCGGCTCTGCTAGATTAAAAAGTTGTAACAAAAACCAAGATGTAAAATGGATAAATTAAGTTGTAATTCAATAAAAGGAGTGGAAAAGGTAAATTTAACAAAGGAGTAACAAAAATAACCAAACAAAGGCTATTTACAAAGATTCACCAAAACAAAGTTACTCAAACTAAACAAACAAAGAACTAACAAAACTAGGCCTAATAAATACCAAACAAAGTCATGACTAGACAATAAGTGTCACTTGATTCCACGTCACTACAAAAGTGAATATCCCAAGAAGTGACACAAACGTAACTCAAGTGGTCCCTAGACACACAACATTAACACAGACGGGCCAAAGACACAACACAGAATGGCGTACTGGCCACAAACACCAGCAGCCCCGAATGGTCCATGATGTGGGCTTATATAGGCGTGGCTGCAGCAGGAGGTTGATTGGGACCAGGTGTTGAGAGGCCGCACCAATCACGACCAGAGACGAGCAGCCAACCAGAACCGAGCATGAACAAGTCCTCCAATCCCAGACCAGGGCTCACACAGCCAGGGTTTCCATGGAGGACAAAGGGACATTAGCGCCACACAACCGAAACCTACACAACTGGAGGGAGACTGGAGGCCTGGGGCCGTAACAATTATCATGCAAGGAGCCATGTGATCGACCGCTAGGCTAACATAATTATGGTAATGTGCGTTTTACGATGATTATGTCCAGCCTACCGATGGATCACATGGCTCCTTGTCAGTGGAAAAACACACTAGCGAGTACAGTAGCACAATCATATTGCACAATCATGTGTATGTGAGCCATATGTAAATGTTGTCGATTGACACATTATGGCGGCTCGCGGCGGAGGATTTCAGAAACGAAAACCCATCTATACAAAGTAATCATCCGCACCTGCAACGGGAACCGCGTTAGGTGTTTACGCGCCTTAAAGAGGGGGTATTATGCTTTTTTCAATCACATAGCACCAGTCTATAGCATACTACAATGATGACGTAACCTTCTGTTGGTCTGTATATGCAGTAAATTAAAATAACTGCCTTGAATAAAATTGCTCTCTCAAAATGGCTGCACTGAACGTCTTGAAATAGGCCTCTGTCTCTTTAAGAAGCTTTCCGACACGCCCCTTCAGCACACTGCTGTGGCATCTAAACAACACTACTGTGCGGGGAGGGGGCTCTGCTGAGCTGAGGAGCAGTGGTTGGTGGCTTGGCTGGTGACAAAAGGTCCAGAGGCGTCTCCAGGAGGTGGGGGCGTTCCTAGGAGGACTGAGGCATAGCTACACCTAAAATGGCTGCCGTCTAAGTTTTTACTGATTACTCAAAAATATGTGAATGAGCCAAGGCAACACTCCAGGCATGTGTTTAATGAGGGAATGACATAATAACATGATATAAAGCTTGAAAAAGTCGATTTTACATAATACCCCCCTTTAACTAATAACTTTATTGCTAAGGGGCTACATCAACACCCAGATTCCTGTCTAACTCAATACTGTCTACCTTTACATCAGCTGTCTACCTGTACGAATGCTCCAACCAATGAGCCACTACCACCAGCCAACTAACTGCTGCACACGCCTCTAAATAACTGTCTAAACCATGTCAATAACTGAAGCTTCCATTTGCAGCACAAGCTAAAATAAACGCTGAAAACACATCGCCGTAAAACAGCTGCTCCTGTTTTTTAACAAGGACTTTCTGCACGTTCCGCCCAACCGTGTTCTTACCCAGACACGTCGCAATAAAACAGTGATTTGTTGTTTTGTATAAAAACAAAAAAAGAGTGTCCGAAATTAACCGCGGGCCATCTGCTGCTGAGAGACTTTCCATTTGGACCGAGTGCTCGACGCAGAAGTGGACCGCATTAAAACAGTTTGTCAAGCTGACAAGTGCGAGCGCATTGTTCATTTTTACGGCATTAATCAGCGTGATACATTTATTTCTGAGCGCGGTTCTCCTCTTTTATCAGCCCGCAGCCTCTCCGTGCTCCTCCACTTCTCGGCGGCGCATCACGTTGATTAAAATGATTCTGCAGAAGGAGTTTAATTACCGCTCACACGCTGGTGTCGCTTTTGTGATGTTTTGGAAGAAAAGAGAAGGTGAAATGAGCGGAGGAATAAAGGCAATTGGGTCAGTGATTTATTTATCACTGTAGCGTACGGCGGATTAATGTGACGCCATTATGTAGTCCCATTACATAATGCACTGAAAGGGTATTCTGAACACATTAAATATATAAAATAAATATTTAGTATAAATATACAGTATACGTTGCACAAGTTGTTGATGAGTACATAGGCAAGGCAAGTTTATTTGTAGAGCACAATTCATACACAAGGCAATTCAAAGTGCTTCACAGTTGCAGAAAATTACAAGAAAACAGATAAAATCAATCAATAAAACATCAACATAAAATTAATCAATGACAGTAAAAGGCAAGAGTGCAGATAAAATACTTTCAGTTTTCATATGCACGGGTAAAAAGAGCTGTTTTCAGCCTGGATTTGAACATTGTCAGAGTTGAGGCCTGTCTCACATCCTCATGAAGACTGGCATACACTGCCTGACCAAAAAATAAAAAGATCATCAGAATGTGAACATTTTTTGTCCTCGAATTTCAGACACTGAATATTTAACACATAATTCAAAGTGTTTCAAATTCAAAATGTAAAATTTCCATTGAAAATATACACTGTGTTGTTTTTAAATATTTCAAGTTCAGAGTGAAAAATACGCTGTAGAAAAAATTCAAATGGAAAAATTCTCACTTAAAATATTCAATGTTTAAAAAACAAGTCCTTAAATTCAACATTAGAAATTCAGAGAGTGAAATTCGCAGCGAAAAATTCACACAGAACATCCTGGACACCAAGGCCTGAGCAGTCGATCCAGAGTCGAGCCAAATTCTGGTTCATCAGCAAACGGTGCAAGGAATCAATCAAAATTCTTAGATTTGACTCATCCACTCCTGTTTCCTCATCTAGTTTAGTAATTAGTAATGGATTACTGTAATCTGATTACTTTTTTCAGTAACTAGTGATCTAACGTTACTATTTCCAAACAAGTAATCAGATTTAAGTTACTTTTCCAAATCATTGTGAGTTACTATTTTGTAATATTCCTATTCCTTTCAGCCTAACATTGGTCAGAGTCTGCGTCCGCTTTGTTGATGTTACTGTTAAAATGCACTTCCAATAAATTGAGCGTTGGTAAAAGGGTTTTCATTACTGTGTTGTGACAGTGGAGATGTTGTGGCCGCCGCTGAATGTAACTAATAAAGGAACTTGTAATCTAACTTAGTTACTGTTAAACTCAATCAGTAATCAGTAAAGTAACTAAGTTGATCACACACTGATCATGGTGTGGGGCTGTTGTGTTGCCTCAGGGCCTGGACAACGTGCTTTCATCAATAGATCAAGGTTTTTTGCAGAAAGACATGAGACATTCACAACAGCGTGGAATAAGTAAGTGAACCCTTGATTAAATATCTGGCTGATCCTTCTTTTGTAGCAATAACTGCTTTTCTGTAGTTGCAGATCAGACGCTCACAGTGATCAGGATGAATCTTGGACCATTCCTCTTTACAAAACTGCTGCAGTTCAGTGAGATTCAGGCGGTGTACTTACTTACTCCACGCTCTCCTGTGAATGTTTACATGTTATGGCCAATAAAAATATGATGCAAAAATGAACAAAAGCTCCCGCACACCATCTCATTCTTTCAGACATTTATTACTGCTGCAACGTTTCGGGCAAAAGGACCTTTGTCAGGACTTGACAAAGGTGCGGGAGCTTTTGTTCATTTTTGCATAAATTTCCCTGCCTTCTACGCACCTGTTGCCTCCTGGGTGTGCCGAGACGTTCTTAGATACCCAATAAAAATATAATAAAATGTAAATGTTTGGGTGGTATTAGTTTAAGCACCCCTCCTGGAACCGCCACCTTAACGTGGTGGAGGGGTTTGAGCGCCCGAATGATCCTGGGAGCTCTGTTGTCGGGGGCTTCGTGCCCCTGGTAGGGTCTCCCATGGCAAACAGGTCCTAGGTGACGGACCAGACAAAGAGCGGTTCAGAAGCCCCTTATGAGAGAAGAACAGGCCCGGTTAGAACCATGAGGCCGTCCTTCTGTGGACCCACCACCTGCAGGAGGAGCCATAGGGGCTACGACCCGGCGATGCACAAGTGGAAGAAAATGGATGGATGGATGAATGGATGGATGGATAGTTTAAGCAAACATTGTTGACTCATTCCTGTGATTTGATCCAGATCGGACCACATTAAGTGACAAATTTAGGCAGAAATGTGAGAAATTCCAGACGGTGTACTTACTTTTTCTTGCCACTGTAAAGGAGGAACGCCCCATGGTGGAGGCATCTTATCTGGCAACACTGACTGACACAGTTGTGTATATTCACCTTCATTCAGGAAGTCTCTGTGGCCAAACTGCAGGTCTGACTTGAGCTGACATTGGCTTTGATTTCAGTTATCGACGTGACGTGTAACATTTCCGACAGACCACTGTGTAAATATATTGATTCCGTCTTTTCCTCACAGCCAAACCATCAAAGCAGAGTGACAGCAGAAATAAGCCAAAAGTATCGCTAAAAATAACCTGACCTTTCCGTGTCATCTGCCCACTTGGTTAGAAGCCTGAGGCGACGCAAACTTATTTCCTTTGAGCTTTGTCACAAGTTTTGCCTTTATTCCCATTTCGTTTTCTTCGCTCTCTCCCACTGATGAGAAATTCCACACTCACAGGAAGCTCTCACATGAAGTGGAAATGCTTCAACAACACACGCCCTCTTGATTCCACTCTCAACACCAAACTGAAGATGTGATGGTTGGATTGAAAAATTCTGTTTAGTAAAAAATCTGAAGCTCGTCCAGTAGATTTACTACATTCTTGAAGATAAAGATGAAACTCATTTTCTTTCATTGTGTTGGAATAGTATCTCATAGTATTCCCTGAGTCTCATTAAATGCACTTAGACCAAAAAAAAAAAGGGTCCAGTGGGCTTAGAGGACAGTGACATAACAATAAGCCCAATGCCCATCTCGGCTTGCCCGTTGCATTATGGGTAATGGAATGTCTTTTGGCTACCAAACAATAATGATAGTTAGCGTGAAGCAAAGAAGAAAGCTCTGATTTGGAGCGTTTTAACCGCTGGAAAGTTGATGATTTAAAGCGTTTTTGTCGTGGCCATGGAGCCTGTTACAATATTAGCTTAAAGTCTATTTTACAACCAGGGCTGCGTACGGAGATAGACAGAAACCAAACTGCCATTCATACGAAGAGATGCTTCAAAAGTGACGACCAGTCCTTGTTCATATAGTTGGAATAACTATGGAATAACTGTGTGAGAAAAACATTTGTGACCCTTGAAGGCGACTGTTGGACAAAGTCCAGGGTCTGAAACTGTGGCCTCATGTCGCCGATATTCACAACATTTAAACTGAAATGAGAAATAAATACATAGAATCCCTCTTTGTCAATAAGGAGGTGGACAGTAGACAAAATCTTTTTCTTAATTGTGACCAGAGAGATCCACATACACACATAGGCTCTGCCATCTAAATTTACTTTATTTTTATTTTTTTACGAGTGATCTGATGGTACAACAGAGCTAATCGGTCGCTAATCTGACAGATGGAAATGTACCCACTATATTTAACATCAACACCGTTTAGAACTTTTTCCTGTGATTACAAGACGAATTCAAATGATTTAAAAAGTGAGGGTGTCTGTGTCGGGCTGATCCCAGGTCCTGTCGTTCCCCTGTCCGCGATGGTCCGCTCCTGCCTACGGAGCCGCCGCCCTGACTTTTCCCTTTCAACATATTCACAACTTAAATATTTGCAAGAAATGTCACTTGAGAATTATAGTCTGTAAACCAATGCCCGTAAGCCTTATAGTTCACGGTTATGGCTCAATATACTTCAGTGTTCACGCTCCGCTACCTGAACTCACACATTTCAATGGCGGTGTGGTTTGTTTGGGCCGAAATTAGGAGCCTGATTGACTCACGCATGCGCAGTCGAAATGGGCATTCGGCTTATTAGAGATGCACCGATCCAGCTTTTTTGCTTCCGATACCGATACTGGGGGTTTGAGTATCTGCCAATATTCGATATTAACTGACACCAAGAGACTTTCTTATAAGTAGTTAACCTCTTCACCCCCTGAATCTTAATTTTCACATTGTACACAAAGTATCCATAAGGAGGCTGTAAATTACCACTGGAGCACCATGTCTCCACCTCTGCTGACCTCTTTGGTTCTCGTCATACAATTATTTTTAGCATTGCAGGTCTTGAGCGTGTTTATCGGCGTTGGAAGCTAATAATAATGCCCCAGTGACCTCAACCATCCTTAAGCTAAACTAAACGGACAAACAGATGAGGATTGGATGATTAATGCTACACTATACAAAGCACTTTTCAAATTATTTTCATGAAAATGGTCTAAGGTGAAATGAACTCTTGTTCCCTCAAGCCGCTCGCATCTCCCTCGAAACTGACACACACAGTCTTTCTCTGCGTTAGCGAATGAAACCAGTGTGAATCATTCTAATTATTTCAGCGTTTTAATTGCACGTTCTACAAACATTTATCTGTGACAGTCATGCTGACCATTCTGCATTATTGTTTCATTCCCAAATGCTCCTCAAGTTTAAAGGGGGGTATTATGTAAAATCGACTTTTTCAAGCTTTATATCATGTTATTATGTCATTCCCTCATTAAACACATGCCTGGAGTGTTGCCTTGGCTCATTCACATATTTTTGAGTAATCAGTAAAAACTTAGACGGCAGCCATTTTAGGTGTAGCTATGCCTCAGTCCTCCTAGGAACGCCCCCACCTCCTGGAGACGCCTCTGGACCTTTCGTCACCAGCCAAGCCACCAACCACTGCTCCTCAGCTCAGCAGAGCCCCCTCCCCGCACAGTAGTGTTGTTTAGATGCCACAGCAGTGTGCTGAAGGGGGCGTGTCGGAAAGCTTCTTAAAGAGACAGAGGCCTATTTCAAGACGTTCAGTACAGCCATTTTGAGAGAGCAATTTTATTCAAGGCAGTTATCTTAATTTACTGCATATACAGACCAACAGAAGGTTACGTCATCATTGTAGTATGCTATAGACTGGTGCTATGTGATTGAAAAAAGCATTATACCCCCTCTTTAAGTCAGGCCTCAAAAATCTCAAAGCAACCAGAAAAAAATTAGATAGAAAGACAATGGTTAAGTAGAAAATCTGTCAGGATTCTTGCTGAGTCAACAGGAGATGGTGCTTTTTACCGCAGGTTAATTAATTAAACTTATCTAATTCATTTTTGATTGTAGTTCTCTCATAGACGCTGTTCACATTGATTATTCTGTAAAGCTACAACACTACAACTCCCATGAGCACTGTGTAACACTTACTCTAATGCGTAAGAGATAGTGAATGTATTTTATGGATAGTATTGTTTATATAGTAGGCTAGGAACTGAAGTCTATGTTCGGGTCCAAAGAGAGAAATGGGACTAAGTTCGAACCACAACAGGACACAGAATATGGTGCAGCAGAATGTGAGATGTGTATTGAATATTTACATATGTACAATATTTACAGGAAAGAAAGTAAGAAAATGTCCCATGGACGATTGTCCAATAGTATTCCCTATGGACCCGGTTCAGTTCATAGGTTGAGTGGTGATGTGTTTAAATTGTCCACGAACCAAGTCTTAGAGTTCAGAGTTCAGAGTTCAGAGTGGGATTGAGCGTGTGTGTGGGCTGAGCAGGCTACAGTGCCTCCTACCGAACAGTAGCTCTGATGAAAGGGGTTAGATCCTGGGCTTCAGCTCGCCATCGGTTAGGTCCATAGGCTGTATGGAGCCACTGTGGATCAAAAGTAAGTCTAGTACATGTACATTTCAAAACAGGCAATAATCATTAGAGTACTCATAAATAGTCATTAGATTCAATTAATACTGCACCATAATTAATAATGCAACTTGTGCACATAATTTAAATATTCAAAGGCCAATCAACAGTTTCAATGTTAATGGCTATGAGCCAATAACTGGTTTAGAAGATCCATTTCATATAGGCAACACTAATGCAAACTCACTGACAATATCCTACAATCACTGCCAGTGAAGCATTAGATAAACACATCAAAATGACAAACACCGTAAGACAAAATGATCAGAGGACAGCGGTTGCCCAACATCAAATGTCCTGAGCCCTATTCAAAACAAAGGCTGGCGGCTAGTAGCTAACACTAGCATGCTAGTATAAACAAATGAATGAATGCTCACCAGTCTCCTCTTAAAACAGATCAAAGACGGGCACCAGCGTAGTGTCGTAGTGTGAGTTTGGACTAGTGTGACCAGTGGACTTCTGCGTTGTTTATGCATTTTGTGGTGCATTAAGGAGCAATTGGACACAGCGGAAACCTTTGGAGGTGGTCTCTTAATCTGGCAGACGATAATAAAAAGTACAATCAACTTGTGCCGCTAACCAGATCCAGCCCAAACTAACGGGGAGAAGACGGTGGACAGTGTTAGCTTAATTGTCACCGCATCTTCACATGGATAAATTAAAACATTGGACCAACGTCGGAGTTCGAAGCAGTGGTCAAACCCTGAATTTATACCAGGGGCAGGTCAAAGATTACACGAAGAAGAAACAAAAACATAGAAGCAGCTGGAGCACCAAGTCTGCACAGTGTATCAAACGCCAGGTATGGACAAAACTAAAGTAAACAAAAGGAACATTTTGTGTAATTAGAACGTTATTACATATGAACGGGTTACACTAGGACTCATCAATGAACTTGCTACAGTACTACATAACAGCAATACATTTCATTTATATTTGGTTTTCAGTGTAAATCTATCTAACCACAGTGGCCGGTGACCAATAAAGTAAATGTCAAGCCCTTTAAATATTAGAGTTATACTGTTATGCTTTTTTCTTTTATAACCGAATGAATTAAAGACAAAAATGAAATTAATTTTCACAATATTTCATGTTTTCTTTCTCTTAATTTACGTCACAACTGAAACATGAATGAAACACTTACCCCCGGCTCACATTAACTACGGTCTGGGTTCGGTCCTGATCCGGTCCGGGTTTGCCCCAAACTACCGCTCACAGTGAGTCCGGCTGACACTGTGGCTCCGCCGGCTCCGGCGCCAGATGCTGCGCCAGGCACAGAAACGGCCCTCGCGAGAACAGAAGTGCACGTGAGTTTCCCTCTTGGTGCGAGTTCATGTGATAAATAGCCCCATATATTAGGCCATGAGACGGGACCCCAAATTTGGGCTACCGGTACCATTTTGAGGGATTAAATTTCCTTTTGATTTTCATGAAGGTACACATCTCTAGTGTTGGAAAATGTGTGATAGCATCCGATCCATGGTAGTTTTCATGAGAAATCAACACTTGTATCATCCCATCTCAATATACGGTGTTCAGTTACTACTAGAGATAAAAATGCCTTTATAATCCAAGTGGTTGTTCTCTTCTTTTGCAAAGTGCAGGATCTTGCAGACCATCAATAACAGAACCAACATTCATTGGCTTTTCAGAGAAACTAAGTAGTTAATGGCCTGTCCATCATTATAATTTGCTGTGTAATCTTAAAAAAAGTTAACTCTACCAGATCGATTAGGTGAATGGTTGTATATCTCCGAAACAGGTTGTGATTGAGACTTGTGTTTTTTGCATTGAAAAGAGCAATGTCTGGGCTTTAATATGATGTGTCAACCACCTTTCTAGGTCACTGGGGGGCTGAGAAACGTTATGTTGAAAATCGTGAAAATCGTTCAACTGAACATAGTGTATGGTGACATGATATGATATTATCTGATCCCATGCTTTTTCTAATTTGGATTTTTTCATGTAATTCTATACGATTTTGCCCAGCACCAGGACTTAATCGAAAGGCAGTGATTCCAGCATCCATTAAGGCACATATCTTCACCAATCCAGCATGGGCAGCAGATATTGATCGACTAGAGGAGACAATCACTGGAAAGGAGACATCATACATGGTTATTGGCATAGCCCTATGAGGCAACTCCTGTTGTGATATTGGGCTATACAAAACCATTGATTGATTGATAGCAGTATAGGCAAAGGTGTATGGGGTCCTCACCTGCCCAGTGCTGAACTTTCATGAGTTGAAAAGCTACAGTAGATTTCAATTGAGGCGGAACATACTACTTTAGATGCTGATGTGGCTGGAGCACATGTTGGACCACATCCACTCATGGAATGGAATGACCATGCCCAAGAGATGAAAGAGTCGAGCCAGACTTCCTCAGTGCAAAACATGGTGTGGATCCTTATGAGGCAGCCACAAGCTGAACATCAAATTGTCCCAAGCTGGACTGGTTTCATCATAAAATAAGATAATCCTTTAGAGATCCGTGATAAAATAATCCATGACAAAGAAGAAATCTGAGAGGATGTAGTAGCACCTTACCACAAATGTGCCAGCTACTGAAAAGAGCACTGTGTATGAGATCTTTAAGCGTTCTGACCTCATTTGTGAAGAGTTGCATCTGGATTCAGTGGTAGTTGTCCTAGAGTCTGCTTGGATGCATAAAGATTCTGTGGGACGTCTGCTGTGATCTTGGCTCTTCTGCTGAGGGACTCCTTTGGCCCTGGGTCTCTGGATCTCTCCTTCTGTGGTTTCTCTTTTCTCCCCCTGGGGTTTTAAGTTTTTCCTTGCTATTCTGGAGAGTCTATGGACAGGGGACACCCACACTGCTCCTCATCACCTGCTGCTGACATTTAATTGGACATTATATTTATGTTTGCCTGGATACTTCACTTGCCTGGACTTTACATTGTCTTATTTACTGTTTTGTTTAATTGCCTTAATGTTTAGTGCAGCCCTGTGAGGCAACTCCTGTTGTGATATTAGGCTATACAAAACCATTGATTGATTGATTGATTGATTGATTGATTGACAATTCATACTACTGTATTACTACTTATACTCATCTGCAATGCATTGTCTATTCTTGGGAGGAGATTTCAGGATGGTGGGCTGAGGGATGTTTGCATTGAAGCTGGCATAGTTGCTGAGGGACCCATAAGTGGGTTGATGGCTGGGAAACACTATTACAGGACCAGGACCAGCCACAACCATCACACGACCGGCCGCCACCCTGCCATCACTATTTGAAAGCTAAGACCTCCATAACTCTTGAAAAGGAGATTCTTAATCTCAGTGAGTTTTAACCTGCATAAATGAAAGTCAAATAAAAGAAAAACAAAAATTCATTGTTACTTTTTTGTTGTGTTATCGCCGTGTTCGTTGCTATTTTGACACTTTTTCGTCAGGTTTTTGTCGTTTGTTTATTATGTTATTATTGCTTTTCCGACACATTTTTATTGCGTTTTTATCATTTTTGTTGCTATTTTGAGGTTTTTTCATGAAGCTTTGAGGTTTGGGTAATGCCAAACTGGACAAAATATGCTCGGTCCAGGTGAGGGTTAAAGAGGGGGTATTATGCTTTTTTCAATCACATAGCACCAGTCTATAGCATACTACAATGATGACGTAACCTTCTGTTGGTCTGTATATGCAGTAAATTAAAATAACTGCCTTGAATAAAATTGCTCTCTCAAAATGGCTGTACTGAACGTCTTGAAATAGGCCTCTGTCTCTTTAAGAAGCTTTCCGACACGCCCCCTTCAGCACACTGCTGTGGCATCTAAACAACACTACTGTGCGGGGAGGGGGCTCTGCTGAGCTGAGGAGCAGTGGTTGGTGGCTTGGCTGGTGACAAAAGGTCCAGAGGTGTCTCCAGGAGGTGGGGGCGTTCCTAGAAGGACTGAGGCATAGCTACACCTAAAATGGCTGCCGTCTAAGTTTTTACTGATTACTCAAAAATATGTGAATGAGCCAAGGCAACACTCCAGGCATGTGTGTAATGAGGGAATGACATAATAACATGATATAAAGCTTGAAAAAGTCGATTTTACATAATACCCCCCCTTTAAGAGATTAAAGCTAAAAAAAAAGTAGATTTCCCACTTTAAAACCTGAAAATGATGGAAAACAGCAGCGTCTCTCCTCAAAACTAAACGTTGTACGTCCAAATACCATAGAATTACCTTACAAAATCTAAATATACATAAGATTCCCAGTTCTGTATATTCAATAAAACAGAATCCACAGCATGAGACCATTGGTACCAAACGCGGCCACTGCGGTGTTTGTGACAAATGGCGTAAAAACGAGCCTCAGTGACTTATCAAAACACAGCGGCCTCACCTGCGTGTTACGGAAATTCTAATATACAATCTTCTCTCTTTGCCGCCGTATTTCCACTGCAAACTGTGCTGAAAAGTCCATTATCTCCCCATATTTGGCTCTTTTCTCCCGCGCGCCTCGCCTTTTACCGCCTTCCCTCCGACACCAGCGCGCGGCTCCACTCTGCGCGGCGGAGTGTGGGCTGCCGATAAACCCGGGGCCATAAATCACGGCGCCGTTTGCAGAAATGGATATGAAAAGCTCTTTTTTTTTCTTTTTTTTTTGCGCCGAATGACAATGCTTTCAACGTGAAATATGCCAACTTGAAATTAGACTTGGATTCCCCTAACTACAGTGAATGGTTTCGCAGCGGCGCTGTTTGTTTCCTCCTCTCCTTTGGCCCTGGGTTTTTGCATTCATTATTAATCATTTTCCCAGCGCTGCGGCTCACTGTAGGCGAAAGGCTGAGATGAGCCAAGGAGAAAAGAGAGAAGAAAAAGAATACATTTAGTCTGTAAAAATAAAATTTAAGATTGAGAGAAGTCCGCAGACTTGGTTACTCATTGTATCCCACAGTCGAGATGGCGCTTCAAGGAGGTTTTTATATGATTTCATAAAAAATAAAGCGATTTATGTAAATAAGTCAGGTTTCAACCTTTGGTGAAAATTTGAGGATTTTTTTGAATGAGCAGTTAGTGGAAAACAATCTGTAGGAACTGATGACGTAATAACGGCCGATAGCGCAATAACGTATTTCTTTATGTCCTTGGTGTTTTATTTTGACATGTCTCTTTTGTCTTTGTGATTTACTGTTTGACTTCCCTCGAGCCCTAATGTGTTTCACCTGTGCCACATTCCTTCATGTATGTCTGCCCCTGGCTCAATCCGAATCCCTCGAATAATAGCTCCTATGTCCTGATCCTAGCGCCTAACCCCTGTGACGTGATGAGGTCGACCGTTAGATCCCTGTGCAGTTAGGAAACAACAGGGAAGTGACATCACACAACAGCTGTTGTTTCACCATTATAGTATGA